>CM023456.1:47514798-47790343 GCA_013339765.2 Haemaphysalis longicornis
GAATTACTTCAACCGGTTTCTTTTGTTCTACAGCGTGTTTGAGATCCACATGTTAAATTTCGTTTGTTCGTCTTACGTCGCAAATTACGTCAGCGAGCAGACTGGCGCGCGCCACAGCTTGTTTGGAATCATGTTTCTTATCTGCTGGCCTGCGCCTGTTCTTCTCACGTGCCATCACACACATTCTGATGCTACGTGAACCGCACTGTTGTACCACCTTTAGATTACAGTTCATAGTTTTGTGAATTGTTTGAAGTGAGCACATTAGTGCCTCAAAATCTCCCAGTCTTGGTCAATCCCCCAAGTGGGTATGCCATGATGGAGAACAACTTGGAGAGCAACCGCTTGCAAGTGCGGGGATAATACCGCATTGGGCTGCTACTGCTGAGGCACAAGTTCAAATCCCATCTCATCACAGGTGTTTTTTTTTAAGCGAAGCTTGCTAAGCCTCACTGCTGCCGATCACACTGCACGAAACGCACGAAAGAAAAACGCGCTCACAAAAAGTCACGCTTTACACAATGGATTTCACAAAAGGATGATGATGGTAAGCGAAGGCACATCAAACGCCTCAAGAAAAAAAAAACATTCACGCATCTCCACGAAGTGCTTCATGACGAGTTGGCGAAGCACTGGGGATCGTTCTTACCGTAAATCACCCGTGACATTGCCTACTCGCGCATGTGAATGAGTAAAAACGCGTGCGTACAGTATATACAATTTCAATCCAATCCAATACAATACAATGCGATACAATTTAATCCAATCTAGTCCAATAAAATTCATTTTAACTCAACCAAATCCAATCATCCAATCCATTCATTTCACTCTATCTAATCCAATCCAATACAATCCAATCCAATGCTTCTCGCGCATGCGCAGCACGGCTCTCCAGGAGACACGCGACACTGCTCAACCTCTCTCTATCTCTTCGACCTTTTGTGAATCTATAGCTCTCTCTCTATCCTTTTGTGAACCTTTTATTGTGTTCTTGTTAACCTTTGGGAGCATTTTGATCACACATGTTTCGATTTACACGGTGCTGTGCGTCTCTCTCTCTTTCTCTCTATATATATATATATATATATATAGAACGTTAATCTTTTATTTTGTTCTTGTTAACCTTTTTGTGAACCTTTCGTCCACAGTATGTTTCAATTTAACCGTGGCTGTCTGTATCTCTCTTTTGCTCCCTCTCTTTCTTCCTCTCTCTCTGTCTCTCTCTCTCTCTAACCCTTTGTGAACCTTTTATTTTCTTCTTGTTAACCTTTTGTGAACGTTTTTTTCACAGATGTTTCGATTTACACGGTGCTGTGCCGTGAGCACAGATGCCGGACGCCGGGCAAGCCTCGGCCTCAAGGTGCTTCGGCTCTAAAACGCTTCCCGCGGTCGGAATGGTCCTTCCTGTTAGGAGGCCCACGATTATACAATTGCGCCATCCCGGCGAGCTGGAAGCAGCAGTTTGAATTTAAAGCGAAGCTACCTTTCTCTCACTCATAGGCGGCTTCCGTCACCACGACTCTGTGAACCCCAAAACCCTAATAACAGCGAACGAACCAGCCACGAGAAAGTTGAACGTTTCAACCTTGCTTGTCGTAAGCGCAGGGGCGTTGGTATTTTTAGTTTCTTGTTACAGCGGCAGCCATTTTGTTCACAGGACAAACACAACCACCACGATGACGACGACGGGTTTCGTAGACCTTTGACGCAAAACTATTTGGGATAGAGGATTGCGCGGTACACTGACTCCTAATAAACTGAGGCTCATGAGGGTGCATCAGAAGGGATAATAAATCCTGTTATTCCTTTTACATTTTCTTCTTGGCATAGCATTGCCTTCCAAGCATGCACAGGCAAATTGTATTTCTGAATGCTTAATGTACATCACGACATTTCCGTGGATTCTGTGAAAGAAGGCTCCTCCTGTACTTTGTAACGGCGTGGTGACGCCACTTAGAGGCAAACACAGTTAAAAACAATATACATAAATACAGCTCCCTTAAGCCGAACTCCAAAGCACAGTAACTGGTGGGCATGTTCGGAACAATAATCTCGAGCATGTGGTTTCCTGCGTTGCGCGTTACTGGAAAGCCAAGACAGTTTTTCATCACTTGGGTGATGAAAAAACGAATTTATTTGAAGGAAGGCCTGAAGTGTGTCATCCACGTAATGCATATCCAGAAGATCTGAATGAGTTGGAAAAAATGCGTTGTCGTGGAAGGGCGATCATCGCGGAGTGAACTGGATCTTAAGGCCACTGCGAGGTCTCAGTACAATCTCGGCTATCAATTTCCACCTTGTCCTGCCTGTTCCAGAGACTTGATCTTGAATCGGCGGAGTATGTTGGCGAGTACTATCTTCTCTTCGCGAGGCGAAATTTTTGACCTGTGTGTGTAATGGAGATAGAGAACAAAAACAGCAGTGAATCCGTTCAGCACCCTATGGGTTACGCCCTAATCATTGCAGTAGAGAAACTAAGGCACTAAAATATTAGAATCGTCCTAACGATATCTCGAGTATTTTGTAACCCATTGCCTATTCTCTTCCTACAATAATGCCCCTGAGGGCGATGTAGATACCCGTATATATAGTAAAGAAGTAAACAATGCGCCTTCTAGGGTATTTCCAGAAAATGTATTATTTTTTGTATATTACGTTTGGCACCTACAGAAAATGATATCCTTGAAATGTAGGCTGACACATTCCCTTTGAAAAAAAGCCATTTTACTGCATTAACCAGCTCGAAGGATGGCATACTTGACATCATAATGGTCACAAGAGACCAGACCAACACCAAAAAAAATGGCAAATGAATTCTAACCCCCCTAATACAAAATTTGAGCTCAGCGGGAACAGCAGTCTGCTCGGTCACGATGCATACTTGCCGCATCTCAGTTAGTGATCCCGGGATGACAGAACGCATGGCCGCGCACGCTGCTCTGCCGTTAACACGCAGCGCGTCGCCGCCACCGAGCATGTTGTCGTAAATCGTCTTAGAATCTCCCGCGCAAATATCAGCGGTGGTAAGCCTCCGCGTCAGCAACGTGAACTGAGTCTGAGGACGTGATCACAATCTGCGTCTCGGGAAGGGACCGCGAACTGCGTCTCAGGAAGTGAACATGGAATCGTCGAACGAACGACGGCAGGGGCTGCTATGCGTCACCTCGCAGCGCGTCGCCACCGCCCAGCATGTCTCACTGACTCCCCCCTTTCTCCGGGCGTCCCGCCGAGGAGTATTTCGCACCGCTTCGGTATACCGCCCTCCTCCTCACACTTTCGCCACACCTCTCCGTTTTCTTCGTTTCTCCTTTCGTTCGCTCGGTAAGAACGACAACGCCGCCGAATCAAAATACAGGAGTGGGCGCCAAAGTGCTCCGCACAAATAGCTCCCCTGGATTGTCAAGAGTCTATAGGTGCCCCGCAGGTGTCTTCAGCCCTACCAGTGGTCACAAGCACTGACGCACTGGCAGGCGCAACGTTACTGGTCACTTCCAAAATTAACGGCGGTGTACGGGTTCACACGCAATACAAATGCCCTGATGTCAGGCTGTTGGCATGGAGTGAAAACAGCTAGCTAGACCCGTGAGTTTCGGTGAGGAGGTAGACGACTAAGGGATAAGGCCCGTGAGAACGGATAAAGCAACGTACAGAATGTCATCGCGGAGTACAAACATTGCCGTCAAGATGAACAGTGGAGGGCTGTAGATAATCGATTAGACTACCAGGATACGATGCTCTACACATGAACTATCCTGCTGTGTCCGAGTTTGTTGTAGTTAGGTGGCGAAGGTGTTAACTTATTATTGCTTCTACCTGTAGTGTATCCGTAAGTTCAGCAGTGGTTTTACTGAACCGCACACCGTGAATGTGACGCAAGTCGCGTCCGTAAATTCTGCTAACGTTTAAGCCTTTCATAACCGGACGTAATAAAGCTGAGGCCATCTCCCGGCCATCTGCGCCACTGAGGCCGTCTGTGCCCGGCCCGCCTCGGGCCGTGCGCAGTCGTCGGTGGCGCGTGGACTATGTTGGGCAGCCCCAGTCCGCCGTGACCCGCATTCCAACAGGCACCCCGCCCAGTGTTCCCAACCCGTGACCAACTTCTAAAGACCACCCGTGACAAGAGGAGACTGACCAAAGGGTGCTACCGCGTCCCCAGCCCTGTCGTCCGTTGTGGTTCGAGTACATCAGACTGCTCGCCTCTGCCTTCAAGCCACCGCTGTTGCGGAGCAAGGCATCATCAAGGACATCATAGTTATTTTTGTGGCGGCAGGCACATCTTCACTGTATGTTTTAATCGCATTGCTCATCCGCATCGAAATCATGACCTCGCCTCGGCCTCCGATCATTCTCGACCCCGGGAAGGGAGGGTAGTGATGTTACGGGAGTCAGGTGGGTAATGCCGAACAGCGCCTCGACTCAAGAACGATGATGACGACTAAGTGACGGCGTACCTGGCGGGAGCTTGGTCATGGCCGGCATGTAATTTCTCGTAATAGTTTTTGCCCTATGTAAGCTTGGTTCCTCGAAACGACAGCAATAATTCTCACGGAGTCATTTTCTGTTTGTTCTGCACTTACTTCTTCAACTTCATCCCCCCTACGTCGAGCCATTGCTTCTTTATCGCCATCCTCCCTCCGTGAACTTTGTTTGGTTTGGGTACCTGGACCTTCAGGCATCTGGCTTAATGAATCGGCGGATGCTCTGCAGACAATGGCATTGGGCGGTCCAGAAGTGAAAGTTCTACAGCCCATTACCCTCATAACTTCGGCTGGCTTTCGTAGGCTGGCTTTCGTAGGCTGGGCTTACTTCGAAGCATGGCTGACTCTACTTACGAAGACTCGGAGCTCGAGCACCTCCAATACTCATGGAAGTGCAGCATAAGCCAGTCGCGAGATTACGAAGTCACCGTCACTCGCTTTCGCTGTCGCGTGCCAAATTTAAATTATTATTTGCACCGCTCTAATCTGGCCCCCTCACCGCTATGCGCATTCTGCAATGAACCATGAACTATGAATTATTTCTTCTTCTGCCGACGGTTCTCCTCTGTAAGACGAAGATACTTAGAAAGCGCTGCAACCGGCTAAACGTCCCGCTGTGCGAAACATTCGGTGCGAAAAAACTGGGATGCTACCGCAGGGATCTGTGCGGTGCATTATACCCATTCATCTTAGAATCAGGCCGTCTGGCGTGTTAGATACCATTTGGCCCAGCTGGATTCCGTTGTCAAGCCTATGAGTGCCTAGCTCACTGCTTCGTCTGTACCACATTCTACTGTTACTTCCTAATTTTTATTCATTGGTGTTCTTTTTTACCTTTATTTAATTTCGTTCCGTAATATCCTTATTTTTATTTCTCTAGTCATCTACTGCCAATCCATTCTACTATTCCAATATTCTTATTTCCCTACAAAAAAACTACATAATTTCTTTCGGTAAGGCTACCACTTCCTGGCGAATCCCGCTGAGTGGGTATGCGCCATTTCACTGGTACCCCCACCACCACCATGTAAATAATGTAAGTAGATCGAGTCACCCCACCTCATCGATCGTCTCATTTTTGTCCTGCTTCCACTCAACAATATTAAAGAAAAGTGTTGGCGTTTGCTTCAGGCACACATATCAGTACGTAACTCCGTTCCACCATCCCTTTATGAGGGAATGCACAGAAAGCTGGCTGCGGTATATACCTTCGAAAATATCCCACTCTGTCGAGCTATAACTTGCGGAATGTTTACACTTGTAATCGCGGTACACAGGGTCACACCTGGGAGGTAATCGTGGACAGAAAGCAGGCGGGTTATCCTTGCTCCCCGTAAGATATTCTGCACCGATTCGCTCAGGCGGCGCGCCGGCTGCATCAGCGCTAGCCCTATGTGCACTGAGCCGACCGAGCGGCACTAGCTCTCTATCCTGCGGAATGAGCCATTACGGATCATCGGGAAGCAATCACCTCTTACAATGTTGCATTGCGCTAACAGGTAAACTTCCTCAAGGGCGCCCAACATAAGCAGCTTGGGAGCGGGACGGGCATCAGTAGCCGGGGGCCTGGCATTAGGACGAGCTTCACTATTTGCCAGCGTGTTGCTGCCGGCAATTCGAAAATGCAAAAATATTTTTGTATTTCCGCCTTAAGCGGCTACCCATCTGGACCAATCATTCAGAGCTTGTAATAAATAAAGGTGTTGGTGGTTGTAAAAAGCAACAAACTAGAGGCAGTACTTACCAATGCAGTTTCGAGGTCCGCCGAGAAACGGAACGTACGCATAAGGATGTCGTCCCTTTGCCTTCTCCGGTAAGAATCTTCGGGATGAAAACTCTTCTGGCTTCGGAAAGGCCGTTGGGTCACGGTGAAGAAAGAAGGAGAAAATCTGGACGACCGACCCTTTGGGCAGTGTTACTCCACCTTCAAGTGTTTAACAAGACGTTTCAGAAACTTATAAATTCAACTGCAACAAGCTATCTTGAATTATGCAAACTTCAGCTACTGCTTGAGTAAAGGATGCTACAGCGCGAAATAAAACACGGACACAGAAAGACGACGGGACGATCGCTGACGAGACGAGCGTCTTTCTGTGTCCGTGTTTTATTTCGCGCTGTAGCATATTTTACAAAGAGCTACCAGCTCGCCCAACAGTACACTTTGTTATGCTTGAGTAAACTTCTAAACAGCATGCGCACCTACCGGTGTATCAGCACCGCAGGTGTCATTGGGAGATATAAGGCTGACATTACTATATGTAACGCATTATTTTGTTGTTGTCTGTGTTCTTGTCATTGACCGTTGTTTGAATATAATGTTCAAGAAAGCAAAGATTTGGAACCATTTTTTGTCGTCAGTGAACGAACACTCTTCCTGGTTCAACTTATTTACCACACTGCAACTACTCGCGTGAATGCGCACTGTCTTGTAAGAGGTGTTCACGAAACCTATTTTACAAAATACTGCACTCTATCCAGTGCGTACTTGGTGGTTGTTTTTTGCCGGTTGCACTGCTGATAACGTCCAACAGATGCGATTGTGCTACTTTTCTAGCGTATAAACTTATACTTTCCATTTTTCTGATTCCCAAACTCAAGATAAATGAATAACCAAGTTCTTCCGCCACGTTGACATGCATCTGCCTCGTCAATGAAATGTTAAACATTTTCAATAGCTGTTGCAGTAAACGATTATTCCTTCAAATCTTGCACATAGGAGTGTTCTGCTACAAAGTGATACTAATGTTGTATTCAGGTGGTCATTTTAGAGCGCTCTGGAGCGCTCCGCAAAGCGCTCGACTTATTTGAGCGCTCGACTTATGTTCGGTTGGTCCTCTCAGAGCGTCGTCCTCCACTCCGAGTGCCACCGACTGTTCTGACTCCGAAGTGGGAGCGACGCCGAAATCTGGAGGCGATCGGATCACGTGACCCCGGCCGGCTCGGCTCGCCTGCCTAGTCGGTGGCGTTCGCTGTGGCCTGGGCAGCGGATTGTTGTGGGAGTATTTCGACGCTTTTGCTTTTCGTGCTATTACTGAAGGCATCTCCGCATCATGCCGAAACGGAGACGTCTATTCAGTGTGATGGAGCCGTCTCCGCTGCTTCTGCAGCTCGAAATCGACGCCGAAGCAGGACAGCAGCTCAGACGACGACGACTCGCACGTTTGCGCGACAAAGTTCGCCGAACTGTTCGCCGCACCGCTTCCTGTTTTCAAAGTGCAGGAAAACGTTCGCAACTTAGCTGTGGAGCTAACGCGTACAATCTGGATGCCGCCATTTGTTGAAACACTTTGGCTGGTCTGGCTGCTTGAAGTTGCCGTGTTGGCCCCGCCGCGGCGCCATAGTCGCGTGCTGCTCCAAGATCGGGTACGCGTGCGGTTGGGGAGCGGTGACTGTTGCTCGGATCGGTGGAAGCGGCGCATCGTCATACTCCGAGTCGGAGTATCAGAGCGACCACCCGAATACAGCATAAGTGTCCATAGTCACACCAAAATAAGTATTTCTTCTGACTCTGCCGGTGCAACTTCAACGGTGGATCAGGCATATGAACTCAACAATTTTCATTTCACTTGCACATGGGTATGTCTAGGACCGGTTTGTTGCTTTTCAGATGTGGCGGGGGCTTCCGGATTGTCCATAGCTGCCACAAATATTACAAGTTTTCAAGGCTTACCTAAGGTAAATGGCTCTGTGCACGTCCTCGCGATCACAGGCACAGAAGGATATATCCGCTGGCTCTCCTAAAAAAAGAACGAGCAAGCGCAATGTATAGAGTTACATGTAACAATAACCTTGCGGACAGGAAGTGAAAGTTTATGGTTAATAAAACAAAGCTTTCTACCTCTACCAGGCAACGGTTCTTTCGTAGCGCGCGGGGCAAGAAACTCAAAACATGGCTGCGACGGAACGGCGGTGTCACTCATGCAGCACTGTGTAGATGGCGCGGCGAATTTAAACCAGCGTTCCAAACGCGCACTCCCCGGCGGGCGCATCGGCGCGACCAAGCTTTGTCGTCTACTTTAGCGACGGTTGTTTTGGGGCGGTTTAGGCGCAGCCACGGAGCAAGATAGGCGCACCTTCGCATCCTTTGCGCGCTTCCTCCGCATGGTTCATTATATTGTTCGACAGCACCTTCTGGATAACCCGGACACGACGGAATTAAGTGGTCGCACAGCACAGATACGTTAAAGATTGGTTTGCAGGGCACGATAGCAAAATGTAGAGGCCACATACATACATCTTACAGCTCAATATACAGTACCTTTAGCACACTGCTTGTCACGAATGGGACTCCGTTTTATAAATTGGTGAACATCAATTCGGTTGTGCTTTAACAGGTATTAAAAAGGCGAAAGGGGCAACTGGTTCAGATAAATTGCGATTATAAGAGTTTCTTTAGCTTTCTCGCCATTCTCAAACTTACTAAACTAACTAGTTGAAATCGGTATACATGGGAATCACTAAGCTCACATGCCGCATTGTTTTGGTGTAGGCGCTTGTGCTGTGTGGTGATGTAGCCCCGAGCTAGAACATCGGGATGGCTAGGTTCCTCTGTCTCACCCTTCGAGTGACGCTCCTCGCCGTTTTCTTTTTGCCGATGCACGTCCGGGCTACAGCGGCGGCGTTCGCCGCTGTAGCCCGGTTGTGACAGACGCTTCTGCGTTCGGAACGCCGCCGCTGCGAATTGTAGGTAACGACAGGCAGAATCTCTGGGTTCACTCTTTGTAGAGCCACGTGCGTGAATTGAAGTGGCGTGGCATGGGCAACTGTTGTGGGTGTCGTTTATACGTTTGCTTTCCAACCACCTTCACAGCGTGGATTGGAGCCATTTTTTGTGATGTGTATTGCCACATTATTACTGCAAATAACAGTTATTCGCGGAAAATATTGGGAGAATTTTGGTGCTGTGCATATGCATATGTTGTTGCCGTTTGAAGAAAGAATTCCGAATTTGGTGATGCAAAGCGGCGATGCGACACCTGGCTTTAGCGCGCCGGAGTGGAGCGCACTGGAATAATGCAAAGCACGGGGGAATCATTCACGCGCTGCAAGGTCCAAATAAGCCCACTCTGCGGCGCCCGGGACTCTCAACTACACTCTCTCTGTGACTGCCCGCGCTCCCCTTTTCTCCCTTTCCCCACACCCGCCCACTGGGAGCAGGCCCTGCGGAGCTCGACCCTGGAGACCCAGACCACCCTCGTCTCCAGGGCCCAACAGGTCGCGGAGACCCTCTGGGCCCCCGCTACCTCCTCCCCCTGACCCAGCCGTAAAATAAAGTGGTTCTCTCTCTCTCTAAATAAACGGATGTTTTTGGGTTTCGCTTCTATAGCCGTTTAAGGAAAACTAAATATATGAGGCTAAAGTTTCCACAGTTTGTGCTTTCAAAACCACTCAAGATGCGAAAACTTGATTGACGACCACACACGCGTGGAGTGAAATTCGGTTACGCCGAAGTTGCCAGGGATTGAAAATACTGCTGGGCTGAAATTGATGGCCACTGGGATAACACCTTCAACATTCAATTCTCAGAAAGCGTTGTTTAGGTCACGAACAAATTTCAATTTGCAAACTTTGGGGGAGATTGTTCGCCGGCAATAGCCAGTAACGGGAGAAGGAAAACAACATACATGTTTGGTTTATTAAAAGGTAGTTACCTTAGAATAGCAAAGAAGTTTAATTTATAGCCAAGGGCATTTAATAAACTTCGTCAACAGGAAAGCCCAATATACAGTGACGAGCCCTTAAAGAATTTCCAGAACTCGCCGCATCACGTCATCTGGTGACGTGAAAGTCTCGGTAGTTGCGATTAGCGGGTCTAATAAACCTCGTCGGCTTATCTCGTCGCCCCATTTTTGTCGCGAAAGCTACGCTACGTGACCTCGGGCAGTCTTCGCGGGGTGACCAGTTTTAGACTTCAGAGCTAGAAGTCAAACCACACCGCCTTTCTGAAGCGCCCGGCACGGAGCAGCGGCTCGAAGGGGGGTGAGGTAGGCGGCAGGGGCGAGGTAGGCTTAGAGGGAACGGAGAAGTGTGCTGGATACGTGTCACCACCTAGCAGAAGAAGCCGAGGAGGCCGCAGCCGCAGCGATAAGCGCACGCCACGGAAGAAGGCCAGGAGGCCGCGTGTGGCGCAGGGACCTGTACGAACTAGGAAGACGAACATCCAGCTCAGTCACTCGTACAGCGGCAGTGAAGATTGCGCCATCAACTAAGGTTAAGCCATGCTCAAGCACAGCAACATTTTACGGGTGACTCAAAGACCATCCACTGCAGTCTCGCTACACCCACTAAAAGTCAGAGGAATCAACAAGAACTTTGTGCGCCCCGCTTTTTCGCAGGGACATTGATATTCCGCTTCGAATTATGTTGTCTCTTCTTAGCCACTCGAAGGATCGTCTGAAGGTCATACTGAAACAATGACCTAACTACTTAGTCGGTAACCGATTTTAAGGCTTACTAGGTTCAAAGCAAAGAGCCCAAATTCTGGTTCCTGTCGGACGGGGTCCATGGGCAGATATTCAGTAGGACTGCCTGCATTTTTATCCATCTACCTCCAAATACATCTTGAGACAGTTGCGGTGGATTAATATACCATCCACTATTAGAATTAATGATATCTTCTTAAAATACGCTGCCTGTTATGACGCAAAAAAAGGCATTAATAATCTGCACACCGTGCACCACAACCAACACAGTTCAAGTTTACACCGTGCCAACTGTACCACGTCCTCGTCTTTTTTCAAATTTTGATAACAACACCCTATGAATATTACTATTTAAAATGGTAGTTGGAATTATCTAAGAGCAGTGGTTAATTTCCCATTAGAGAAAGCAACCTTTCGCTCCGAACCAAACAGCATCGATTTATGCTTCGCAGAACGTGTCAAAAAGGCAATTTTTATGTTGCCCTAATGTGAGACCTCGGGCAGCGACCCAAGTGCTGAATTTTTCCTCAACAAATTCTTATACAGGGCATAGTGGTGGGGTTCCTTGCTCCAACTCCGCTTGCTGCAGGCACATTGCGCCGCTGTTAGCGACTTCTAAATCATTTACACTCCACAGAACGCGGTTATTTGAGGTGTCATTTTTTACCAGAAGAGCTGTTGAAACCTTTTAGCTGCGCCGTATAAGGTTACGAGAAAAACTACGAAGAAAGAAGACTGAGTACACATGAGTGTGAGCCTCCTGCACGCTCACGTGCCGGGCGCCTCATGCGCCCAACGTCCGCCAGGCTTGCGCGTGGGCTGGTGCAATGTTCGAAGCTCGCAAAAAAATACGGACGAAAAATACGGAGCCCACGTCAGCATGCGCCTCGTGAGGTGCGCCCTGCGTCGGCCAGTTCGACCTTCTAGAACACTCTCCCAGCGTTCGTGGTGTTATCTCTCGCGTGCTGTTCTACTCACCAATTCACGTGCGTTCGCGCCTGTAGTGTGAGCACAGACGCCGAGTTCACGCTACAGAAGCCGAGTTCGCGAAGCCGGTTGCTGCGGGTTCTGGTGCGTGCTAACGCGGTCCACTTAGCGAGACATGTGAAAGGGTACGGCAAAACGATCCGGGCCTGCAACTTATGGAGAACATTCAGCGGCAAGTTCGGAAATCAATGTAATGTGCTACAGCCGGGTCCCCGACGAAGGGATATGCGCCGCCGGCTCGGCTGTTTCTCCAGCCCTGCACCACTAGTAAAAGCTGCGCCAATATCTCATTGAAAGGTCATCTGCCCATCACTATCGGTTTTCATGTCGTCCAAATTCTGGAAGTGTCGGAGCCCTGCTCTAGTTATGAACCACCCCGATTATCACGAGTCCAGTCACCGCTACCAAAAGAGAACGCATACATATATGTCAATGTCACATAACAAAAACAGAAGAAACTGTTTCATTTAATGAGAGGAGAAGATCTGAACACGTTACTTGCGGCTATTGCAGCCCGAAGGTCAGGTTGCAAACAAGACCACAAGAAATCAATGCTTCCTATCTGCTATTTTAAACATTTTTATGAGGCGACATTGTAATGCAAGCGCCTTAAACCGTTAGGACAGCATGGCTTGCCAGGCACAAGGTGATAAATTGTCCGTAAATCCCAATTGTTTCGTAGAAGCCTTGCCATGCTGCACCTCTGTCTAGAAAGGATATTTCTAGACAGATGTATACATAGCAGAGCATGGTTGCACTAACAGGAATGCGGTAGATCAGAATATGTTTCCCATGTTTAAGCAGCTACTGGGCTTGATCGAGCATGTGAACGTTGTTACTCGTAACAGTGGTCCAGAGAGAGAGACAGAGAGAGAAGAGAGAGAGAGAGAGAGAGAGAATGAGGAGAAAACTATTTGGCTTGAAAATATTGAGCGTCGACGATCAGCGAATCTGGTTTGCTTCCGTGCAGCACATATATTGCCAGCCATGGTTGAAGTCAGGGGCGGAATATCCCAAGCATTATCTACCTTGTGCATTGCTACCCAACACGTGAACCAGTAGGCGGCGCCAACGTGCAACTGCGCTACATAAGACTGTTCCTTACACGCCCCACGCGCGCCGGGTGTGGCAGTATGCCATGGGCTCACAAGCTCTTGATGTTCTTTATGCATTCGAGATTACAAAACGACAACTGCGCTCCCAGAAGTGATTTTTCCTACTGGTGTTGCGTTGGACAGTATAGTGCAACACAGTGAGATTCATTACTTTTTCCCTAAAAATCGTGTATTATAACGAGCAGCTTCGGACATAGTATACATAAGAGAAGCACGATTGGTAAACATAGAACACAAAGTATATGCCATGCTGACACTTGAAGAAAGGTTCACTTTTGACAGGAACAATTCCACCAGTGCTCCATTCACGGTACTAGAGGAAAGAATCCACGAATGGGAAAATGAAAAGCAGCAGATCACATTTATGTTTATGCAGTACCTCAGGTTGAAAAGAGAGGGAAAACTTTGAATAGATGCTGTATTTCTTCGTCTCAGTGATTTCTTAGGCTAAATGAAATACAAAAGTATGTCGAGATGGCCCCGACCCCGCAAGAATCACTGTTTTCTTGCTGACTGGAAAGCTGAACACTTCTGATTTTATTGTTTTGCCTACGTGATTTGAGGCGCCCTGCAAGTATGACAGGGCGCCCTAATTGCCGATATAAACACTTCACACATTCTGGTTTGGTGTTCTCACTAGCCCTCTCGAAGGATGAATAAACGCAGCATTGGTCAACGAATACCTACGCCGGCTTTAATGCGAAAACTTTGTTCGTACAGGGACACCTTCATGGCTATTACGTCTGTATCCACATACAGAACATCACCCTTATGAAAATCGTCATCACTCAGGTAAGCTGCTTCACACTATTGTCTCTGAGTGTTCACGCGAACGAATTCACCTGTCGTCTGTTTTTATATTGTACATTTTTTACCTACGTGTTCATAAAAGTTTCTTCGAAAGTGGTAAGTAAACTGGATTTTGTTTTTACTTCTTTCTTCTTTCCACACCAATGTTCCTTCAGCGTCTCTGTCCTGGAAAGCTGGAGGCTTTTGCGTCAAGTAGGCGAACACGCGAGGGGTGTGTGGGATTTTTTGGTTTCCACTAATGCGCACTCATTTTTTGTCCTCCATCTTTGTTACCTCCAATATGCTTGCTGGGAAATGTAACATCATTTAGGTAGGGCTTTGTAAGTTAGTAAGGAAACCTAGTCATAGTGGGATACCCCTTGGATGGCTTACCTTGATTACGCACTCCAAATATTTCATCTGCTTCAAGTCCTCGGGTGTTTACGTAGCGATCCTTGTCGTCGCCGAAGATAGAGTCCAGCTCATCGTGAATCATCTTCTGCTCCTCAGGATGATGGCCGATCAGGAAGAGCGCCCAGCTAATCCCAGTGGCTGTGGTGTCGTGACCCTTGAAAAACAAAGAGAAAAAACTGACCCTGTCGCCACTTTCTGCTGAAGGTTTTATTCGGACGTCGAAAGTACTGCGGCAGAATAAAATACAGGATGTCTGGTTTACTCTTCCATCTGACTAGGCATGAAACTAAATTTATAAATTGTTTTCGCAGATACAACTTTAACGACGAACAAGAAAATGGACTGCCCTGTTCCACCACATACGTAAGGGGCGCTATCGAATAGAAGCAGCCCTTGAACAAAATCCAGTATAAGTGCGTTAACTTTGTATTGTACTATGTCCGCAAAGAGTGAGTGCTAATGGTCATTAAGGAACATGATGTGAGAACTCTTCAAGCTGCTCTCATATATGAAAAATGCCGCAATGAAAGCGTCCTGTTGATCAACCTTATTCTGTGGTTAGCAGCTGACAAAAGTGTGCTCATTTAGGCTGGGATTCTGGCATGGTGTTTCAGTTATCAATTATCATTGTAACAGTGTTTATATGCACGACAAAGTATAGAAACACAAACTCAGAAAAACATTTATAATCTACATTATAGGCTTGTTTCTGGTAACATTATACTGGTAAGTTCAGAATAGAAATCTCCAATGTAAAGCGCGCTTAAATTAAGATTTTTGCTGTGTAATAAGCGCTACATATTTTCACTCTTTACTGATTATTTTTTCTTCTTGGTGAGTCCTGCTTCATCGCGAGTTCAAGCTTTTTCCCGGAATCAGAAGTGGTGCATATGCAGGCCGGAATGTTTAGCAAAATGTGGGTGCGGGATGCATGAAACATTACAAAGGCGAAGACGACTCTCCGGGTAAAATTAAGTTTTCTAGGTCGTCTAACCTGACGAAAAGTAAGCTTACCAAGCCATGCCTCACAAATTGGCCTCCGTAGGCATCACGACCCCACGAATTATGAAATACGCCAAAATGAAACAATATTCGTTCCTGATGAGCAAATGAAAATCAGAGGGTCTATTTTGTTTATGCCCAAAAAAACTGTTGTCAAAACTTGTGTAGACCTTCGTATACAAAAAAAAATGTTTGCTAGCAGACTAGTACACAGCTCGCGCTTTACCAAAAAACTTCGAGTTGCTCGTTGACTTCAGTCACGCAAACGTAAAGCACAAAAGTTTTCTTAAGGGGCCTTCTCATTACCGACATAAAACGTTAATATCAGCAAGTAACCGCTTATCAAAAGTATCACTTTTGATTTGCGTAGTTCATTTACCTCTCTAGCATATAGGGTAACATAGGCGCTAGTACTTGTTCAAATGTCAAGCAGTGGGAAAACACGTGGACAGGTAATGCATACCTGAGTAAGATTTAAAATATGCCTTAGATGTGTATTACCTAGCTTAGGATTGTCTGTTCAAAACAGAGCACTCGCTACCTAAACTTATACGAGTGACGCTTTGTTCAGTAGGGTTTCTGAAATTGCGGAAGCGTGACACTTTCATCTTGTTCACGGAGGCGGCGGTCAATCGCGCTATCAAAATATATATTTACCCTTTGTATATATACCACAACTACTGCTGGACTACTACTACTACTACTACTACTACTACTACTACCACTACCACTACCACTACTACTATTTTATATTGACGGCTTCCCCAAACTTCCTCCTGCCTACTGCTTCATAACGCAACACTCCAATCTGTGACGTCTGCAATGTCGAAATGTGGCAATGGTCGAAATTTGTATTTTGGGAATGATGATTTCGAGTGCACGCATATTACCTCATGAGCTGTAATGGCCACTTCCATTCCGCTGCCTTCAAACATGACGGCGGGGAAAAACACAGTATATGCAAACACTTGCGCCATGAATAACGTAAATTTTTCGTCTTGAAATAAACATGTCCCGGGATTTTTTTTTACTAACATAGAAAAGTTGATACAGCACCTCAAGGTTTGAAACCAAGTAGCAACCCGCCTCAGCAAAGTTGCAGTTTAGGCGGTTGATAAAATCCCGCGACCTTAGCGTCAACGTGTGGCTGTCTATTGACTAAAAACCTTTGATAATCCGGCTTCGTAAGTCTTTCTTACAAGTGAAAGGCTGTGAACGTACCGCAAACATGAACGTGTCCACCTCTTCCCGTATGCCATCCTCGGTGATGTTGCCCTTGAAATGCTCGAGGAGGAGGAGGTCCATGAATGGGCGAGGGGTTCTGCGGCCTATGTTGGTAGACGATGCGTCTTCTTGGAGTGTGATCATGCCGCTGTCTACTTCCTTCCGTAGCGCTTCTTTCCGCTCAGCGATCACCTACGCACCGCGACACAGTAAATATAACTGTGGTCAGTCTATTCCCACGAAACCACGTGGTCAGCCATGATCAGCCATGTCCCACCAGAGTATGTCCCACGAAAGGAGCCGTGTCCACAAAGAAAAAAAAAAAACATTTATAGGAGAGCACACCAAGGTAGTACACATTGGCCGAACTGACCGTAGCAAATCAATCGACTGGCGCAAGCATTGTCCCGAACTTCCGGTTTCGGTTTGCTGACAGTGATGTTGCCGAACAGTTTGAATAATTGGATTGTGCTCCTCGCAGTGACGGGCATTGGCACCGCTATCCTATGTTTTTACACCTTTATTGGTCTTTTTGCTTTACGATATCGTTTTTAGAAGCTTGGCTGTATGCTTTCAAAAAAATTTATTCTTTAAATTGTTCCAGCACCCTTTGCAGTACTGCACAGGCACGTTAACAACAGTGGTTCCATTTAACATCTTTTTAAGCCATCTTGTTCAACATCTTGTTAACAGCTTCTTTTTGATTTGCTCTTGCTTCAATGCTTTTAAGCCACTTGAAGAGGCACCGAATGAAGGAATGAAATATTTATTACTCATCCCCTACTTTACAACAAATTTCAAACTGTCGGCATTCTTTGCGACTTAAAGCATATTAATAAACACTGAATAAAAAGAATTACGCCCACCTCCCCTCGCGGAACCCTGGTGTGATGCGACGCTGAGGGGGGTTCAAGACGCAAAGCGGAGAGCAACCGTCGACCGAAAGGACGCCGGAGAGCGGCACACCTGTTATATGCGCAGCGCGACCGAAAGGAGAGGAGACTGCGGAGAGAGAGAGTACTGCACATGCGCAGGACCGCGCGCAGCGCCGCCCACCGGCGGAGTGAGAGCGCGCTGGGCCACACACCCGCAGATGTTGAGAGAGAGTGTTCGCTCTCACCTGGGCATAGCGCCGGCGCCAGTGCGTCTGCCGCGGCTATGACGCAACACAATCCAACACAGTCCACCTTAATCCAATCCAATCCAAATCCAATCCATCCAAGCCAAGCACATGAATAGTTATAGGAAAAGCAGATGTTGCTGCCCCAATAAGTTATTACTCTTTTTTACGTCTTTTTTCTACTTTGCCTCACTTGTTGCGACACGCAACATACCTACTTGCGCACGTCAAAGCAAACAGACATTCACAGGGGGCGTACTTTGCTATTCGACCGATTGTCACTTCCTTCGTTAGCGTGCTCAACTTCCTTATGCCGACAGGTGGTGGAACTTAAGAGGAAAATGAAGTGACACCGAATGGTGCCGCTGGTCCTGTCCTACATGCTTCGGGTGCGGGCCCGGCTCGTGCACTTCATCTTCACCGGCTTCATGTTGGCCATGGGATGCCGACTGACGGATTGCATTGGAAAAAAACAGTTATTGTGCCTGCAGTTGAATTCCAAGATAAGACTCCAGACTTGGCCAGTGTCGTCCTCACTGTCGCCACCAAGATTATAGCCCCCCCCCCCCCCTGCCCGTTACCGGGATGCGAGCGAACACTCTCCTGCCTGGCAACGCCACAATGACCCGCTGGACGGCCTCGAGTTGGAGGCCTTGATTGTCAGATCGCTTCGCCTCTTAAAAGGCGGGCGGAAGTCTCCTGATGCAGAATCTTCCGGGAAGTTGAGACAGTCCCAGACGATGTGCTCAATAGTCGCGGGGGGCGTTTGCGACACACCCTGCACGTACCGTCGGGGTGTGCCTGAAGAGAACAGACACCAACTTGATCATGACCGAACCACGAACGAAGCCTAATGAAGATCAGCTGTACTTGTAAACGAAGTGTTCAACGCTCTACTATAACGGCGCTGATCTCCCAAGCGAAGGATGTCATTTTGAAAGCGGACTCAACGGATGAAGAAATGTGCGCCATTAGCCAACGCCCCAACTACGAATCCGACCAACTATGAAACATCGACCGCAACATCGAACCATTTATCAGGTGCCCACGGCGAGCAAGAGTTTATGAACACAGTTTAATTCCTGACGTCACCGCAGCTTGGGAATCTATCTAAAGGCAAGCGACCAGTTCCCGCGAAGATATCTCCACGCCATTAGTTTCAAGATGAACGAGCCCCAGCTGCGACTGACATCCTTACAACCGATCAACAAAACGCCAGTACGCACTGTGACACTTCTCGGGACGACACGCCTCTTGAAACCTATGCCATATTTGTGACTTCCTCATTGAATTGTATCAAAAACTCAATTAACGACAGTGGTATTCATGAAGCTAAACCGGCAGCTATCGTCAAAGCTGAACAGGAAGAGTCGCATATGCGTGCGGAGAGGGGTCCACATCCTGTGTTGTGCGGGACCTCCTGAGACCGAAATACGGTGAAGCAGCCAGTAGCAAAAGTGGATGGAAGGATTTCACATCAAATTTAATTTCCTGCTTTCTTGACAACAAGAATAATAAAGTGGCCTGAACGGACATGATTCACTGGTTTAATCAAGATTCCTCAACAAGCGACAACCGAGCCAGAACAATAGACATCGCTTCTCACGAAGAGTCCCCAAGACAGTTATGGCGTCCACCATGCCATGAAGGTATACGCATCAAAGGAAGCCGTAACTAACGGACCGTGGGTGAAGCAAACAGCACAAGACCCGGCAAGACAGAAAGACGGCATTAGCCATATCGCAAGATTTGCCTATAAGCTGTCTCGGCACCTACTCACGAACGTGGAGCAAAAAATTCGCGTCGCGCAGGCCGTGCTTGGCAGACATTTTGGACATGGCCGCGGCAGCATCCCATCTCCGGCGAACGAAGATTCCAGCGATGACAACCGTAAAAATCATTTTCCTGTACTTCCCCATACTTGGAAATACCGGCACAAGAACCTCCAGCGAGGCGACCGTTTGCCAGGGATGGCTGGAAACGGACCATGCAGGGGACGACAGCACTGGTAAGAACATACGCAAAGACGGAGGCTAGGACTATCAACTACTCAACACTGCTTTTTTCGCTGCGGGGGGAGGTTGTTGAAATTTTATTACCGCGAGGTCTAAGAAGTCAGCGCAGAAGTCGTGAGTGAAGACGACGATGAGGAACTATGGCGGCTATCGTTCCTTTTCTGCCTGTCATCTGTTCTAAATACGGTTCTTTTCCTTTAAAGAGACCCTGCAACACTTGGTTTTCAACTTTTTTGAAATCTTAAATGCTTGCAGAACGTAGTTACCCAACCAACCCAGTACTTAGATTAGGGGGTCACAAAGTACCGCAAACAAACATTACTGTTCTATGTTCATGAGATGACTTGGAAACTCGTTTAAACGATTTTTCTCTTTTTCCCGGTCTTGACGTTTTTCGACGGCCCGAATTACGTTACTGAGGCCATGTAGCGGCTGTTGGCCGGTTTTCCTTCAGTGGCAGCGATGAACGCTTTTCGATAGCAACTTTAAAAATAAAGCCACAAAAACCAAGCAGAAACGGAAGGCGTAGCTTGTGCGACGAGTAAATCACGCAGTGCCGCTCCGTGCTGGCGATAGCCGTAGCTTTCGCAGTGCTTCCAGACGGGAAGGAAAAAGTGAAAGGGTTTATTGAAAGTGTTTCAGGGTTCCCTCTAATGAAAGCGTTGTAGTCGCGATAGCGGAGTACCTGAAAGTAACACACGTTTCTTACTCGAAGGCCACGGCACATTTGCTAATTCAACCTTTGGTCGACGAGAGCCGCCTAAATGCCTTTTTTTATTTACAAAATTATTCATTTCCAAGCTACATACTGCAACCTCGCACGTTGGAACATTGCTGCCTATTAGGAATATTTGTGTCGTCTCTCAACTTTCGACGTTGTGCTGTCCCAGAAAACACTGTTTAATTGACTGCAAAGATGCTATGTTATTATGGAATGTTTCTGGAGAGACACTCCACAAAACCTTGAATTAACACCCCACAGTGTACGATACCATGTAGCTCCCGTCGATGATGTGTCTTATGAACCGTAGTTTCTTTATGACCCTACACAGTTGATATAAAACGCCAATGCTAAACAGAACCGTTGAACCAATGGCACCTTTCAAAGTCGTGTTTCAGTTAAAATATAATTAAGCTAAAAGGCTACTACGACCAAAATTGTCTGTGCTGTTCTGCTTCGGTGTCTACATGGCGCGCTTACTAGCCGGAATCGTCACTGTACTGTTCGGTAAATTCTGGATTACCCACTTTCGCTTTGTATACTTCAATTAGGCAAAAAAGCGGTTCTTATGTGGGAATACGTCTTAAGTGCACATTCTGAAGGTTGCCGGTTTGAATCCCAGGCAGCCCTTTATTTAGGCAACATTCCTATCGAACTTGTTTATGCTGTTTTTTTATTCTTTCGGCCCATCTGCCATATTTTGCGCCATAAGTGTGCTGGAGCACCCGAATTTTTACCTACCGAGTTAACCATTTCTTCGGAATTGCTTTCGCTGGGAGTATATATCCGGGATAAGGCTACCTAAATTGCTGATGGCGCAAACAAAATATGAGCAAAGCAACTCAGCTTCGGGGAATAATGCACGTATTTTGGACTAGAAGGAAATTGAGCTAAAACATTAGGACCTCGAGTCTAACGCGCATTCTCGACATCAGTGACGGTCCATGGTCTAATGTCACTAAAGGTAAACCTAGTGCATATGCTGATGCCCTCAACCATGTATGCATGTCGGCAGTCAGTGCACGCACAGCGACATATCTTGCGTTTGGCGTTGTCTAGCATGCCGTTAGGCACACGATAAAAGACGCCACACGTAATAGCTGAACATGGGCCTAACAACATTCCTAGTCAAACGTATAAGCCAGTCACCATGATAGCTGTTAAGATAATCACACGGCCGTTTCGCCTTCTCGATGCTGCGGCGTCACCAAAGGTGTCTACATTTCTCCCATGCCCACTTGGGGAGATTGGCCTATGCCGAGGACAGCTGCCGTTAAATGCTTACGGCGAATGAAACAATTCGCGTCGGCTTTGACGTAAACATACCCTCTCGAAGGAGCAGTGAGACGTTGTTCAAGTGGGCGACAATATTTTTTCACACAACAATCACACACAACAGTTGGTTATGTGCGTTCAGAATATCTTCAGTAATAATCCTCTTCACAAAATGAGTACAAATACCCCAGATAACCAACGAAAGGGTAAAAAAACATTGTATATTATGAAAATATGTCGCATGCAAACCTTTCGTGTGAAGGAGTGGAGGGTATGGAGGCACTTGCTGTATTCCCGGCCCAATGGAGAGAGCTTGAATATAAAATTCACTTGGAGGAGAGGCCTGAAGATTCGTTCCAGAAAGAGCTCGCCCAACCTGGATACATACACGAAGCGTTTCATAAACTCAGTTTGCTTTTCAAGAGGTTTCAGTGCTTCAGCAACTTTTAGGTTGCCGATATATTCAAAGTGTTGCTGTTCTCACTCCAGGCAGTGTTATAATTCACCACGATAGTTGGGAGCTTGGCGGTCCGCAGATTGAGCTCTTTTTACTTTCCTACGCCCTCCTAATAACTATCATGGTGTTTTCTAAGCAAAAGACTGGTGTAAAATATTTTTAAGGTTTTCACAGTAACTCTTACCACAGTTTTTACGGTGGCTATTCTTTTAGTGACCTTACATAGGCTCAACCGCCTTGTGTAGGTTCTTCTCCTGTGTTCAAAGTGACGATAACTATATCTTTGCTCTATACGCCAAGCGTTTTCATTACTCTACTCGCTCTTGTTATCGTGAAAACAATTCCGGTGCTCCTCGGACGCGTTAGTACTTACGAGCTTATAAGTTTCTGTCGTATAATAGAGATCACAATACAAATTAAGCTGGATTTATGTGTCGCTAAGTGTGTCATGGATAGATACGCTCGTCGCAGCAGATGAGCCGACACTTCTGACTCAGACGTTTACGAACATTTTTATCGTTTCCCAACTATTTTCCGCAAGGCGTAATGTCAGCCTGACTGTAGCAAAAGTGATCTGGTGTCGTGTAGGCACGTACGCACGTAAGGAAATTCAGGAATGAAGCAAAGTGGCCACGGTCGGTAATCGTTTCAAGAATTTGCACAGCACCCGGTTCTCGCCTTTATTTCTCCCTCATTTGTTCGCGTGTTTTTGGGTATATTTCTTTGGAGCGTCAAAAAGCGCTTTCGCAAATATTTATCTCACATTTTTGCCCTGTGTTGGCACATTGGATAAAGGTAAAGGATAAGGCAAAAAAACGCATACCCAGGCGGCTACAAAAAGTGTCATCGGTTCGGTTTTCAGCTATTGAGTGATATGCCTGGCATTCAGCTGAAATTGTTTAGTAAGTGCGTGACATCAGATTACATCATCGTTAGCACCTGTGAGCTCTGCTTGGGAGCATATTGTGTTACAGTTCCTTTGGCGCAATGCCCCTACGAACCCATCAGTTCTCCTTATGAGATACGATATCAGTGTAACAGGTGATAGAGTACGACATGTTTTTTTCTTGAGAACCCGAATGTTGACTCACGTATGTACGCTCCGGTGCCTCGTCACCGTGAACGGTTTTACTGGCTGCTTACTAGAGTAGATTGAGGAAAAGGACAACCGTAATACTCATAAATTTGTCTAACCCGTACGTCAGCGATGGAAAAAGGAATTTGGCGGCGTGATGGCACGGTTCACGTGAGACAATAGTGGATCATTCGTAAGGTAACTAGCCCGATGAGATGAAAGAATAGAAGGAACGCAGCCGCACGTGCTTCAACACACAAAGGTGCACATACGCAAGCCAATGAATAGCTCCGTGAAAACGGCTCGAATATTGCAGCCAGCACATTGCAACAGCTTCGAGTGCACTGTTCCACCACATGCCTCCCAAAGTAACGGAATATATCCTGAAACGTTATTTGCAGTTTCTTTAAAAGGGTGAAATGTTATGGAACATCTTTTATAGGTCAATGCTTTCATTTGGGCCGTAGAATTTAAAAATAAGGATTACTCATTATTTAGTTCAATGCTTAATGCCAGTTCTGATCCTTTTTCTCTGTTCCACATACGCCAGAAAATTTATTGGACTTTTGTAGTGGGGCCTCTAGTTCAGTTTGATCGTAAAATTTGGTTTTCTAGGACAGTTTACCAAATTTTTCTACTCCATGCACAGCCAGCGCTGACTCATTGTTAACCTGCCGTTCAGTACATCAACGCTATCTCTTCCGTAAGTACTTAGAGTTTGCTCCGAAACTTTTGTCCACCGTGATGGGCAACCTTGATGAAATGAGCTGCATCATTTGCTTTCCATATGCTTTGCATGCTCAGACGGTACAATTTCGGCAGCAATCTTCTTCAGCAACGGTTTTCCTCAAGCGACTCAAGATTGCCACAGTGCTCGTATCAAGTGGCAATCTCAAAATCAGTAATAAACTAGTTTCAGAGAAATAGCAATATGAATGCTTCATGTGGAATTGAATGAAATATGGAATGCTTCATCGATGGCACTAGATTGCTTTCTGCCAGATAATGAAGCCTGTAGTCGTAATATATCCACGTGACGACTGAGTCGGCTGTTTCTTCTGGGGTATGTGTGTGTCCATAAATGGAAACGAAAACAAAACTCCTTGGTATAAACACCTTGGCAGTTACAAAATGTCACTGCATGACGAGCAAATGTTGGTTTACTTGGCAAGATATTGGAGTAAAAAAGTTGAATGTTTGCTAAAAGACCCCCGGGGAACATCGTAACGCTTTCAATACGCTTGCTGCTGTTGCTGTGAAGGTCAGAAATGTTTGGTTCGTGTAATTTAGGTTGTTAAAATAGCAAGTAGTTCTCAGTTATACAGCGGGTTTAGACCATCAGCAGAGCAGCGGCGAAATACTTACATACCTGTGGACTGCCATAACGTAAGGGCTATTTTCATTCGTTTGAGCTGAAATGGTAGTTCCCATGACGGTTTCTGAAATGCAAACGAAAGGGATGTAGAGTGGTCAGATAGTTTAACACGTCCTCTCTCAAAAAAGAAGATTATAGCACAGGCCTTTTGGAGAAACTCACCGCATATGGTGTCCAAGGTGCACATGGTCACAACAGGGAGGACATCAAAGTTCGGATTGGTTCGTGACAGCTTGCCCAGCTTTGTGGCAAGGATGAATGACTGGGCATTGATGGTGTCCATAAAGTCGTCCAGGATACGGAAGTGGAAAGCAGGAGTGAACAGGCGTCGCCTTGAGCGCCACTTCTCTCCAGCACTGATGAAAGACACAAGAGAAAACCGGGTAATTCCTCCCTCGACGGAGGTAGAAAGGGCACGGATATGGAGTGGAAGAAACTTTGCTTCTCCTCATGAATTGTGTCCTCCGAAGTGTCCGACGCATGACCTTCTATACTCCAATTTTCGCAAAGGAATCTTCCGTCTGCATTTTATTCCACTGAATGTCGCGCCACTACTTGTGTAAATTCAGGATTTCCTTCTTTGAGAATCAGAGTGCATGTCAGCTTATTAAATATTGATCTACTGCTGCCTCCTACCAGGAGCGCGGATTTTCCTCGGATCTAGATTGCGCTTGCAAGTAATGTCTGAAAGCGCTGACGAGTCACTGGCCCTTATTCGCAAGGCAATGTAATTTCACACAGATGGAATGGGCACCACAAACGTGAGTGTATTTACGGATGATTGAGGTGTTCAGTGACGTTGGAGCACCCCACAGAATTCCGTTGACTGCCTGCATTACCGTTGATTATGCCCTTACATGACCAAGAGTATGCAATGACGACTTGACGCCCATTGTCGACAGTACTCCTTGGTGTGATACGTTTTCTTTAAATGTCAGCACACTGGTCAGTAAAATAAATGTGTGCGTACCAATCTAGTCGTGAAGGAGAAACATTAACTTAATATGAAATTGCGGCGCAGAACCTCATCGAATTTGTGGCGGGTCTACTGCCGTGTCTGCGGGTCTGCTTGGCGGGTCTACTTGGCGGCTCTACTGCCAAGTTTCACAAAACTTGGGAAAGCGTTTAAATCAACAAATCGTTTCACAATCAAGAACTACTTGCCAATTATTTAAGACGCGATTGGACTATGCAATATTTCTTTCACATCAGTGAGTTCATGAATTATCAAAACCAAATATGTATATCCTTCTCACGAGGACATTTGGCCCATATTTGTGACATATAAAGATGCAGAGCACTGAAAGAAGCGCATACTGTAGAATTATTCGTGAAAATGTTTTCAGTGTACAATATTATACAAGTCTTCAAACTTAGCCTACACGTTCAAAACGACTGCCTGTACGATCCCAGCATTTCCAGCCTCGAGTGGCCCATCTCGCTTTCGCATTGGACGTTGCTGTGCTACAGTATACACTAACAGCCTTTCTCGTCATTAGCAGCGCATTCGGCTCTGTATTGACCCAAGGCTTCGTTTTACAATACTGAATTCAGAGTAATCAATTCTCTGCTGTTCAAAGAAATCCGAACATTGATATTTCTGTCATTCACCCGTCTATAAATTTGCAATCGAAGATTTTTTTAAGAATCCCTATATTAAAAATATGATTGTTAAATGTTTGCCTAATGTAGAGATAGGTAATAAAACATTGTTAGGCTTATAGGCATAGTTAATGTTCTAGTGGGTATTAAATATACGAGCAACGTATATTGCCGAAAGCGCCTCGCTAAGCTATTCGTACCCTAAATACCTCAGCATGAACGGAAAGCCAGTTTTAGTGTATAAAAATAAGGATTCATATAATGCAGGCGTAACAGGCCAGTAATTCAGCGATTGACCCAAGTGCAACCTACCCGTCTTCTTTCAGCTTGCGTTTCTAGCGTAGGGATTATATTCCCCATCGTTCACTCTGCAGTATGTACATATTCGCAGGTTTTAAATCCCTGATCATTACCAGCGCGTTTGTGTTAACTGTCGGTGAAGGCTTTTGCCGAAGATTTCCAACCGCCTCTTACCATGATCTTGTCGAGCCAACTGTTCACGCTGGAGTTTCTGCAGGTTAATTACTCCTGTCAAAAATGTGTTGTTGCTCCATTTGCGGACTGTCCCTGGGTAACCGTTTCTCTAAACGGATTGTCGACCTGCTGTCCTTTAGCCCGATTGCATGTCGTACCCACCCTAACGTCCTTTGCTTATTCCAAACTAACTTTTAAATGAGCCTGCTCTCTAATTGACGCTGCGGTTTCCTTTACTTTACAAGTATACAAATCGCCATTTTCTGTCAATGTGTCGTCCGGACATTCTTCGTTTACTTTCAAGGTACGCAGTAAGACCCCGAGTTTCTGCTCCGTATGTCGTCCCGGGAAGCAAACATCAGTCGTGCAGAAATTTTGTAGTGACAGGGGCAGCTTTTTTTCAGAACACCTGAATACCTCGCAAATGCAGCCTAGGCAATATAAATTCTGCGGTTGACTTCCGTCTCACAATTTCTAGCAGTGCTAATAAATCACACAAGGTGGTTATATTCACTGTTATATTCAACAATTTCGTTGTCTACGTTTAAAACATGTTTCAGCATGCTTATGATATTATTTTTAGTTACTTTTGGCTAATTTATTCTGCATGCAAGCTATCTAAGTCAATTTAACTCAGCATTTCTCGCAATCTGTGTCTGGACTGACTGGATAAACCGAACTCATTCCGAAATCTCAAGTGACGTAATAAGTCCACATTTTTCCGGAAACTTGCTTTTTGCAAGGAGACTTTCTTGAAGACCCCTTGAAGACAGATTCAGAATAATTTGGGAGGGACGCTGTATCCTCGCATGACAGCGTTCCTGATAAGAAATATTTTAGTCTTTAGTTAAGTACCTTACGGGTACATCGTTTGTAAGTCTCCTCAAACAGCGCAGTGCATGTTTCCGGTATTGCGTGATATTTTAAAGGGGCCGTGAAATCAAAATACAAGTTTATTAAGAATAGTGCCTTGGCCTGGTAAAAATGACATCAATTCTATAGCGAACTTTAAACAAATCATCAGTTATTAGAAAAACATGAAACAGTGGCGACTGCCCCGCCATTTCCCGGTGACACCTCTTTGGAGCCACAGAATCCTGGTTGTGTAATTGGAAGATGTCGACGAACGCCGCCGCCAGGAAACTAATGGGGCTATTGTAGTGGAGCCTCTATTTTCGTTCGACCGCAATATTTGGTTGTCTGAGACAGTTTACCAAATTCCTGTATTGATTTTTCAACTCAAGCACAGCCAGCGCTGGCTCGATAATGCTCATTGTTAGCTTTCCATTCAGTACATCAACGCTCTCTTTTCTGTAAATACTGAGACTTTCTTCTAAAACTTCCTTTTAAATTCTCTCCCTGTTTGGAATTGACAGCAAGTTGCCTTTATTTGTTTTGGATAATATCGCTGGATTTATTCCCAGATTTGGTCGTTCCCCTGTGCGGTGTCGCTGCACTGTACTTTGGCTAAGACGCAACAAAGTTAATGAGCCCGTGATAACTAGAATGAAACCAATGTCGCTTTCGTTTACACATTTGTGACATTTTAGGTACATATTAACTCTACTGGTTCCCAGAAAACGTCATTTATTCTTTTCAGGTTACCTCTTATGGCGAAATCATGGCAAATACTCGAGTGTTTCGACTACCAGAGTGGAGAGTTTCCAACTCTATGTTCCCCGGCCTTTTTTGTATGATTTTTGCATTAAAGTCTCCTTTAGCCATCCTCAATCTCCCAATCGAATTCCCCGCGATCCCGCATAGGTTTGGATGAATCCAGTCACTGTGTTAATTTGTACGATTGTTCAGAGTACAATGTAATGATGTTCCACGGAGTGAATACTGCACGTTAGTTCCCAGTAGAAGTTTGCCTGGCGCTCTAACGATGTCAGGGTCCAACTTTCTGAGGGTAAAAAATTATGTATTAGGCAGAACTTATGGATCCACGGACACGCTACCTTGTGAGCAGTCCGGTTCCTAGCCAACTATGAAGTATCGAGTACTGATAGCCCTTAGTCAAAATCTTGTTGCTTGAAAGAATTTCCTGAAACAGAAAAAAATGACCATGATTGCACGTGGGTGTGAAATGGAGCCTACATAGATATGCTGTCCTTTTCTAGTAAAGTCGTTTATCACCCCATCAAAGCAAGCATCACGCTCCAAACCCGCCATTTAGTCGAAGACTCAATCTTTCCAAAGCCGCTTGGAAAGCATGTTGACTCGGGTAATGCTTAAGACCCTGCAGGCAATTTTTGTACCTTCTAAGTTAACTA
Organism: Haemaphysalis longicornis; assembly: GCA_013339765.2. Classification (NCBI taxonomy): domain Eukaryota; kingdom Metazoa; phylum Arthropoda; class Arachnida; order Ixodida; family Ixodidae; genus Haemaphysalis; species Haemaphysalis longicornis. The sequence goes on from CM023456.1 coordinate 47,543,617, forward strand.
GCTATAATAAAAACTGGAGTATGGCGCATTGGTAATAGAACAAGTTGCAGGAGAATGGCGAGCTAGGCTAGTTGGAATATTTGCATGTGGAAACACTGAAAAACCGCAACACTGAAAACATAAGACAGACAGAACGAAAGGACGACGAACGACAGGACAGGACAGGACAGGAAAGCGCTCGTCCTGGCGTTCGGTCTGTCTCACGTTTTCAGTGTTGCACTTTTTGAAGTTTTCGGAGATAAAATAAATCCATAAATGCCCGCCGCCTTTCTGAATAAAAAACGTCTGCAGGTTAAAACTCACACTTCCATTTTTTGGGCCGACCGCAGCTAACCGCACGGTCAAACTGGAATAAATCAGAACAATACTGAAATCGAAATTCTTTTTGCAAAGGTGGTTACGAGTGGTAACACTTCAGCAGGGGTGGTCGTTCCTTGGTTATTCTCGTTTGTGTTGCGTTTTTAAAAGTTTAACCCCAAGCTTTCAGGGTTGACTGACGCACGCTGATTGCAACTTTCACTCTTTTCTTGAGCACAACGAGCGGGACGCTGAACATCGATATCGCTCGAATTACTTCACCGTCTTTTCTTCAAACGTACTGCCAAACTATAAAGCCTAGATGCTTCACACACAGATGTAAAGATTAGGCCGTGTAGTTTGTGCGAACGATACCTGTATTCACATTTTTAAATTTTTTGTGCATCTTGAGGAGGAACGGTGCTCTCTTTTGAGACATAGCAGCAGCCGCTGTTCCTTCAGCACCCCACAGCTCCTCTTCGTGACATCCGACCACGTTCTCTTCTTCGTGCAGCGTTCACATCCTCTGTTACCTGTGTTTAGAAGCCTCAGATAGCAGGCGAACGTGCCCAGCTACGTGCCCAGTGTTGGCTAGAAAGTTTCTTGCTGTGAAGACTTCTGAAAGGCTTCACACCCTGCACTAACCCAAGCCAATACCCATCCGCGGTGTGTCACCTCTTTGGTGAACCCGCCACCCTCTGTTTCATTATTCTGTCATGCCCGAAACTCTGTTCCACTAATCACTACTGATGAACACTCAAAGTTTCGTTCGAATAAGCGCTGGGTTGATATACTGACTCACAAATTTCACAGCAGAGTGGTTGCCTCAGAGTAACTGGGTGACGTAACTGGCATTGACCTCAAATAATTTTACGATGCTGACCCTACGAAACTGACAGAGCACGTTTATGTGGGCACTGGGTATCCGCAACTGCCTGCTCCTCGGCTGTGGTTTTATGCCGTGCTTATTATGCGTTTCCTAAAGTGGCCAGCGCCAACTGGAAACGTGTATGGCGGAAGCTATAAGCCAGAGGTGGTACGTCTTGATTGGGCGCAGCGACAAGTTGCGTTAAAAATAGGAGAAGAGCCGGTAAGCGTTGCGGCTGTTACAGAAAGATGGAAAAAAGATGATACTTGATTTCTACGCGCGTCGTTCCTGCAAAGTACACGATGGGTTCATTATTCCCGGTTCGCGATCACGATCACGAGTAATTGTTTTCATCAACCGCGGCCTTTAAAAACGTTTTTGATAGTGTCGCTCTCCAGGCTGGCCTTAAAATTCGTCAGGCATGGGTGCTTAATGCAGCAGCTTCGGCTCAGAACTATCTCTTTGCTTCGATGTATCGCTGCTGCATCTCACACCTTAGGATTACCGCATATTGTCCTATAATTATTATTGGTGTAGTAGTTTACGCTCCCCACGTGGAAAACCTAAGGTCCGGTAGGCGACGGCTCTGCAGAACCATCAAAAAGGTTTTCACCAACCCAAGTAGTTTACGCCAATGAATAATATCCAGCATGAATTTATCAGGGGAAAATCAAAGAAACTTCAAACACATCTGGGAAATGCGCCTAAACATCATGCGACAAGTTTATTTTAAACGGTATTCCGAACAGCAGATACGTCGAAGCGTCGATCCAAAATTGTGCTTCTAAAGTAGTAAACGTATTACCTTCGCAGTATTTTGTTGCACCATGGACTACGCTGATTTCTTTTTGAATCCCGTTCGTTGGCGAATGTGCAGGTGTCGTCAAAAGTAATCAGAACACGGTCTCGTAAATTTACAGGAATTTCTTCCCGATACTCCCTGGCTGCATTAATTTGCGTTTAAAGGAGTCCTGCCTAATAAGAAAGGTTCACATGAATTTGTAAGGGCTGACATAAAGCAGAAAGACAAATATTTTGCGGTGTCCATAAATTCTTGTTTCAACTACTTATGACGGGACCTGCACACCAGGTTATCAGCATGTTCAGTAATAGTAAGGGGAACCGCCTATCGCCAATTTAACCAAACTATTCAATAAATGGGGAGGCACACTCCTTGCATATCTTCACATGGAGGTGACAGCGCTACCGAGCAATGATCTCCACCTAATTAAACCAGTGCTACAGAAACATTTAAATGTTTTAATGAAACAGTGCGTTATACGAAAACGAGTTTTATTTTCTTGAATTTTAGTTCGCGAAGGTAAAAAGTTTGTGATGCACCATATTTTTCATATTTCTGATAGCAAAAACAGCTTTCGCCAATTTTCATACAACTCTCTAACGGCAACAGGACTAAAATTTATAGGGGGAAGAGTCGAGCTACGATGAAGGTAATATAAGGGAATGAAACACCTTCGATATAGTTTGTCCTGCATGAAAATGGGGACGTCCTGCTTTTAGAGAGCCAATGTCTAAATGTCTGCAAAAATAGCATGGGTTTTCTGTCAACCGTCAATTTGAAATTTCACGGAATTAATTGGCAGAAGTTTCGTCGTTTTGGTTGGGGGGCGCTAATGAAGGTATCAAGGCCTAAGGCGTCTTCTACCTTACTCTCAAAAGTAATGAAAAATGCATGGTAAAAACATTTGAAGCTTTGTACAATGACTGCAAATCGCGGAAATGGATCCAGGTAGGCCATTTTACCTCAACGTACTCTGCCTTGAAGACTGTCAGCAAAGGTGTGAAACCGATGTATTGTAGGTACCAGCCGAATTTCTGGAATGTTGCATGGAAGCCTCTCACAGCAGAGAATATCACTAAAACAGACAGAAAAATATTACATTTTGAACATCCAACACATTTGACCACTGTTTTGGGTAGCATCGAAAGCTGTCCTCTAAGGAGATAACAGCAGAAAGGAGGAGCTCAATAGCACTCTTAAACATGTTTTCCTGCAGCCCAACTACTACTTTAGGGACCCTAAATTTCCTATGTTCTGTGAGTGTTTCTTGTAGTACAATTATTACTCAGAGAATGTCCCGGTCATAAGTAGTGAGGTGGATGTGAGGACTTATTTCAGAGGATCGGTTCTGAACCGATTATTTGAGCGCTTTGAAAAATTTCCGATGGTAAATATCATCGGGCGTCCGTTACAACGGACATACCAAAAGAACGGAGTAGTATAAGGTGATAAGTTCACACTCTAATTTATTCGAGCAAAACTTGCGTTTCGTAGAATGTTTTTTTTTTCTTTTATTTCAATTCACTTCCACCCCACAGAAGCCATAACTTCAAATATGAATTCAGTTATTTCAAGTTGGGCCCATCTGATTGCGTTGACAGAGACATGGTTGCCGAAGATGTCCTTATGAATATAACCAACACTGGCAGGTTTACTCCCGTGTTTGCCTGGCGCACTAGTTGGTTTATGTCGGCATAGTTCTCTGCCACATATGCCTGTCTTTCCGTCTTGAAGACATGGATGCTAGGCAAAATGACTCGTTACCTGATGGAACAGTGGCGAAAGTGCACGTATGGTGGTATAGGCATCAATTGCATCTACATATAAGGCTATAAGCATGGGAAAATTTACGGGGACCACGAAGTTATTCCCGGCGTCCCCATGAAACTGCGGCTGTAGATTTTTAATGCGTAGCATTCTTTGCCGAGTACCCCCACCCCCGCCAGGAGCGTGTAACGCCTAGCATTTTCACAATAATGCAGATTTCGGAAAGTTTCGCCTATAATCGTTATAACAGCGTAAATGGAGGTAATTGGTCGGACGAAATTTGGAAAACTGAGAAAATAACAAAAATATAAAATTATTTCGAAAAATGGCGAACCATGTAACGCCCTGCATTTCCGCAATATGGCAGATTTCGCGAAAGTTCCAAATGTAATCGTTATAATAACGTAAATCGAGATAAATGGTAGGACAAAATTTTGAAATACTAAAAAAACAATAAAGTACTAAAAACACGGAGAATATCAAAACGTATAACGCATAGAATTTCCGAAATAATGCCACTTTTGCAAAAGTTTCACCTGTAATCGTCATAATAGTGCAAATGGAGATAAGTGGACGAACGAAATTTAAAGAAAAACTAAAAAAACAAGAAAAATATGTAATGACGAAAAATGGTGAACCGTGTAACGCCCTGCATTTCCACAATAACGCAGTTTCTCAAAGTCCCAAATTTAGTCGTTATAATAGCGTAAGTGGAGAAAATTGGTCGCAGGAATATTATAAAAAATAATGAATAACGAAATATGAAAAATGCGGAAAATGGCAAACCGTATAACGCGCTTCATTTCCATAAAAATGCAGAATTCACGGAAATTTCACGTATAATCGTTATATTAGCGCAAATTAGACAACTAGTAGAAAGAAATTTGAAATACTAAGAAATAAACAAAATATAAAAAATTACGGAAATTGACGAACCATGTAACGTTCTGCATATCCACAATAATGCAGATTTCGCAAAAGGTTCATCTGTAATCGTTAAAATAGAGTAAATGGAAATAATTGGTCGGACACAATATAGAAAAAAAAACAAATTGGCTGTAAAACAAACCCGCTCAAGACAAGCGGCACAAGAATGCTAAGCATTAGTAGATAATTCTCTGAATTTCAGCTGAATTTCTTCTGCTTTTTTTGCATAATGGCGGAAACGTTTTGATAGAATTATACTGAATGACATTAATTACAAGCGAAGTATTTTCCGCCAGCTAAGATCCCCTCCCAAAACTCATAATCAGACTTAGAAGCGAAATAGCAGACGTATAGGGGGGTAGCTTTCTGACTTCTTGAGTTGGAAGTGGTTTTTGCAAAACCGTGACATCTTGGGTGTCCGAGCTGCTGCAGAAATACTGCGGTGTTTCTCGCTATCTATCTACTACGACTGCTCAATGCATTGTCACTAATCCTTCAGGAGTTCTGCGGAGATTCGGGGCTCAGTTGTGAAGGTACTCGGTTGTGGCTCACCCTCGTCCTGGTAGCTCTCGCCGTTAGCCAGTTGACATACGGCATCTCTATGCTCTGGTAGCATCAGAAGACGCCCTGGCGTAGCATATACTGTTTTTTATCAACTCTCCACCGTTACACTTCCGTCTGCCTCATCGCGAGGTCACAGGGATTTCAAAAAGCACTAATCAGAGCCCGGTAGCATCAGACGACACTTTCTTCGGCAACGGTCTAAATAGTGTTGCATTATGGCGGCCATGGGAGCAGTCACAATTGATTTTACCCAACCGGAAGAACCGCTTCCGCTCACTGACTAGCCAGAGATACTGTTGATTACTGATAGTGACTGTAGTTAGTCAGTGTGCGGAAGCGGTTTCACCGGTTGGGTAAAAGTCAAGACACGCTGTTCCCATCCAATATATAGCTTGCATGTGACGTCCCCACAGCCCTTTCTGGAGTACCGCTCTCCGCTTACCCAGTGCTACTCGAGATCGGAGGGGGAGATAAGTTCACGGCCTTCCACCGTGCAAGCGGTGCTCCAAGATGGCCGCTACAGTGACGTCAGTGCAAGCTATGTATACGTAAATCCTCGCTGGTGTCGTTCCGCATCTCAAAGGGATCAGTCTTCGTGATTTTACGCAGCCGGTGCAAACGCTTCCGCTCATTCATGAACTAAAGCCACTATCAAGAATTAACACTGACCCTGGCTAGTCAGTGAGCGGAGGCGGTGTGGCCGGTTGCGTAAAATAAACTAGGACTGCTCCCATGGCCGCCATGATGCAACACTATTTAGACCATTACCTTCCCTTTACCATACCCTAACCGCAGTGTTCAATCTCAATGTTAGCAGCCGCCTGCGACCTGGCAGGTGCATTGCGTTGGCGAACGCATTAAAAAGGTAGAAGCAAACTAAGGATAAGCAAAAGAAATATACTTCGTCTCGTGTTCCAAGCCGACTACGTGCTTTTTCTACTCGTGGTTCTTGAAGATTTTTTTCAGTTTCTGTGTCATTTGAAGGTGGAGACATAATTGCGTTTTCTCACCGAAGCTACCCATGCACAGTTAACATGTATCACCGTACTAAGATCGGCCTAAACAAGAACATCAGGCAAACCAAGAATATGTACCGAACAAAGCAACTCACAGGCACTGAATCCGGCCGGTGACATTGGCTGATCGCAGGCCCTCATGATGATCCACTCCTGCTGGAAAGGGAATTGCTGCCGAACCTGTGGCAGCGCTTGCAGCTGCTTCAGTGTTTTAGACTGCGTGATCCGGCCCAGCCATATAAGCGATCCGACGAACACAGCACAGCTCCCCAACGTGAGCAGCAACACTTTCGCTGCATAGGAGGCAATCTCGAGGAAGCTGCCACCCAGCAGCAGGTCCATGATTCCATGCGCTGGTTGCCCAGACATCGCTGGACGAGGGTCAACTGGTTGAAAAATAATAAAAAGCAATATGTTTCCCAGTTCTTGTATTAGCATTTACTTTCCTTAAAATAGTTTTTTTTTAGCATCCTTACAGAAACTACAACTTTAAACGGCAGGGCAATGTTACTGACTCCTGGGGCAAATACCAGCCGACATCAAAAGTATCGCAATATGAAGCAACCTGTAAATATGCAGCTGAACATTACAGTTCTGTCATTATCACTGGTGCAGAAAACCGCGTTCTGGGGGAGTAGGTTTTAAAGCAATTTTAACGCTTTGAATGTAAGTATGGTTGACTACCGCGAAGGCTGGCCTTTTGCGGAAACGAAGTTACACCACAAATATGCGAAAACGCACTCGAGTTTACTTACGTTTTAGGAGAGCCTTAGAATTAGCAACCGTAATACATTTTGGGTAAAAACACAAGAACATGTGCAAAAATGGCATGCCTGAAAGAGGCAGTTTTAGTTGGGATCGGGGTATTCGTCAAATGCGGACGATAACGCCCATTCTGGGAAGCTTTCAGATGTGGAAGTGGTATCACGATAGTGACCCAACCCGGAGATAAGTGGGAAAATTCTGATACGGCATTATGTCGAAGCACGTTCATATTTAATCCCAAATGAAATTTGACTGTCCTCATTTAAAACGGTTTAATATTGATCGATCCGGACAGTTGCTTGAAGAACGCTCTTACAGGTACATAACTGCCTGCAGTAAGACTATAGACTATAATCGAAATCCCGTTAGATAACATGCCTGTGACGATTCGTAGCTGGGCAGACTGCCCAATGTGAAAGGAGATGAAATCGCTGCGAAATCAAATACAACATTAGGTGTATCCTATGATAACTGCTTACATAATTCCTTAACTGAAACATTCGCATCCCTCTTGTGGACTATATTGTTGAAGTCATTAAAATAATGACAATCACCTTATATGGCGGGCTCGTATCGCGCGTTATATTCCGACCAGACTACAGGTGAGGTCTTACTTGTAACCCGTGCTTGTAACACACGCAAGGCTTATTCAAGGTCGGGCAAACGCTTGCTTGCACAGCTTCCGTGAAAGAATTTCTGCTCTTTGCCTAAGCTCCCACTTCAAAATGTGAAACAGCTGGCCTGTATCGAACAGTAACTCCTTTAACCACTTCAGCTTCCTGAGATTACGGCATAGTAAGAGGAGGCCGTTCGCTTCAAAAATGAAGATCTTGTTGTTTATATACAAATGGTCAAATGCCGTTTGTTTACACGTACCGTGCTCTGGCCCGACGCAGACGTCTTCGTCGACAGCTCACTCACATTTGAGCGGTTTCAAGTGTCCTGGATGGCGGTGGTTCGCGTGTACGGCGCACCAAACCTTTTATGGGAAATGTTCCGCTGGTATAAAGCAAACTCTCAAAGCTCCTCAAAAGTGGGAGGCCGCAGATGAATACACGGGCCCAGGATACCCGAGCAAAACAAACACCACACACACCACTGGGTTGCGGGAGGCACAAGGCTGTCGCCGTTGCGGCGCGGCGAGAGTCGTCGGCGAAACAAACTGACCTTGACGACGCAGCTCTCGACGCATCGCGCACGAGCCCGGAGAGAGGAGAGAGAGAGAAAAAATATATTCAACCCAAATGAGTCTCGGGGAAAGGAGGGCGGAAATTCCTCAACGAGCGAGCGAGCAGACTTGCCTTCTGACCGGACGGAACGAAAGCAGCCAGCCGTAATGGAGTTTGAACGATGCATGGGTGAGAGTGACATTATCATTTAGGCAGATTGTGCAGATCACGCTTGAGCGTGCTTGCTAGATTCTAGGGCTTTTTTAATGTACTACGCGAAGACGTAGCAGGCACGCGTTAGACAAAGTTGGCATTTGTGGTACATACTTTTATAGTGCGAGAACACTTTAGTGAGTAGCCTTGCCGAGAATATTGTGATGCCTTGCATCGGCACAGTCATGCAGGACGGGAAAACTTAGCAATTTTAATTTTCCCGGAATAATTTATTATTCGTGAAAAAACGGGTTCAATGAAACCTGGAGGTAAAGAAGATAGCAAAAGCTCGCAATTTTCCGTTACTTGCTTTTTTTTTTGTTACATGCAGGTTTCGAATTAAGGCTCGCAGGATTGAAGCAAAAACGAAGCCAAAATGTTAGACATCACTAAAGGAGAAGTCACCCTGCATGTATTGTTTTCAGAGTGTAAAGAAGTGTGCTCCTATCTACGATGTGAAGGTGGTTGGTAAGCAAAGCTTTAAACTGCATCCACAACAATTGCCCATGCGACGTCACTTGAATTGACACACATGGCTCTACATAGAGTGAAACGAGAGATTCGGCCAGCCGTTATTTGTGATTCGAGTGGCGGATTCTCGAACTTAGTGCGTCGGCAACTGCCGGGCTGGGGCGGTGGAAGCCGCCGCCCTAGCCCGGCCGTGCGTCAGCACAAACAGAATGGAGAAGAGCATCTTTCGAAGGGTTAGACAGCGGAACCTAGCCATTCTGATGTGCCAGCTCGGTGCCACACCACCGCACAACACCAGCGTAGACAGCGAAACAATTCAGCATGGGAACTTAGTGATTTCCATTTAACCGATTTAACCTATTTGGCTTAGTGGGATTGAGAATAGCGATAAGGCTGAGGGAACTTTTATAACCGCTATTTATCAGAACCAGTTGCTCCTAACGCCTTTTGTAATACCTCTTAAAACACAACCGAATCGGTATTCATCAATTTAGAAAACGGAGTCCGTTAGTGGAAATCAGTACGCAAAAGGTGGCGTTTCTCTAGCGCCCAGATGTCTGTATGTGGTCTCTACATTTTTTCCCCTCTTCAAACCAATCCTTAATGTATCTTTGCCGTACGACCACTTAATTCCGTCGGGTCCTGGGTTACTCAGGAGGTGCTGCCGAACAAGTTAATCAAGCCTTGAGAAGGAAGCGCAAAATGGACGCGAAGCTGCGGCCAAACAGGCCCAAAACAACCGTCACGAAAGCAGACGACAAAGCCGTACGGCTCGCGCCCGCCGGCAAGCAGGCACCTAGGCGTGGGGAGCGCTGGGTAAATTCCCCGCGCCAGCAACAGCGTGCTCTGTGAGTGAAACACCGCCCCCACCCTCCGGCTCCACCGCGTTGGGGGTTCATTGTCACGCACGCCGCCAAAGTACCGTTGGCTGGTAGAGGTAGAGAGTTTCGCTTTAAATCTGTGTGAATTACGCCTGCTGCTTTCCCACTAGCTTAGGCCTACACGGTGTCCCAGAGAAGCAAGGTCACTTGCTCCGCCACTTGCTCCGTCACTTGCTCGACACCGCATCGAACATGTACGTACATACTCACGGCTGCTTGTAACCTAGGTGCTCCTCCTTGCCTGGACACACCGTCCATCCAACGCCATCGACTGACCAGCGGCAACTGAGGACACCCCTGCCGGCGAGCAATGGCGCTGCCCCAGCCCTGCCGATGACCGCGAATTCCTTTACTTCGACGGATTCGCTCCGCCAAATTTCGGCGATGTTGCGGACTTCGGCTGGCAACCGGCGACAGCATCGGCACTACATAAGGAGCCTTCAACGCACCTGCCGGTAGTGCTCGACACCGCATCGAACATGTAGTCACGGCTGCTTGTAACCCAGGTTAGTTACTTAAAAAACAGTCTGTGCTTTCGCAGCTCTGATCGCTGTATTGTAGCGGTGTTGTGCCCCATTGACACTGGCTATCTGTTCAGAAGTGTTATTTCTACGTGCTTCCTTTGTGCTTATCAGGCTATTACCATGAACATGCTTCTGTTGCTATCTGGAGATATTGAGACCAACCCAGGGCCTGATAGCGTCGTTGAAACTTCCACGCAAACAGAAACCACTGAAAGTTCTGCCCTTCTGGAAGCAATAAAATTATTGAGCAGGGACAACTGCAGCTACGAACAGACTTGCGGGAATGGGGAAAGGGCATTGAATCTAAGCTGAACAACATAGAAGAAAGGGTCAAGTGCCTTGAGCAGGAAAAAATCAATTCCCAAGGTAACCCGTCGTCTTTAACAAATTCGCAGGGCAACGCCTCCATTCTAACCCAAGACTTAGCGTTGCTAAAAGCGGCTGCGGATGACGCCGAGAACCGATTGCGCAGGAACAACCTTTTATTCTTCGGGATTCCAGATAGCCAAACAGAGACATGGGCTGAATCAGAGGACGCTGTCGTTGGCTTGTGCGCGCAGTCTTTGAACATAACGATTGACAAAAAAGTCAACTGGAAAGGGCGCACAGAATCGGTAGTTTCCAGCCGAATAAAAATCTACCAATTGTTGGAAAGTTCTGCCGCTTTAAAGATAAAGATTTTATCTTAGCATCCGGTGCTAAACTATAGGAGACGGATTTTGCTGTTCACGAAGACTTCTCGGCTACGGCCCGGCATGCATGGCGGAAGCTCCTTGAGTTTGCCAGGCAGCACGATGGTAAATTTCAGCTACGTAAGCTTTAGTATTACTTTTGAAATTGGCACTTTTCAGTGTTTAACGCGATTCGGGAGCCAAACGTGGGCTCAAAGGGCTCCTTCTTGCGAAGTTGATGCTCTTTACCGCACTCAAAATTGATGACAGTGTGCTAGCTGGGATACTCTAGCAGGAGTCGACATGTTGCTTTCGCGCCTTAACGGAGACGTAATTTAAAATTGTGAGATTGTCTTGAAAAGACACAACTTTTCGTTTTCTGGCAGCAGAACTCATCACCTGCGAACTGATACCGCAGATGGCAGTGGAGACGCGCGACTACAGGCCGACAGGAAGGAAGGCCTACAAGCTCAAAACCCGTATCCGCACTCACGTGTGGAAACCATAGGTGAGCAAAACAAAACGAACTAACTCAAACACAGTCAAAATATTTTTTTTTTCATTCACACTTCGCTCACTCAAACTCAGACTCAAAAAGCTCGTCTTTTCTCAAAATCGCTCGTACTCACTCATCACCTACTCTTTTTTAATCATACTAACTTGTTCTCAAACTCGTTTGTCCTCACGAGTACTCGTACTGAATCTGTACTCATGAGTACTCAATTCTTGGGTACTCACTTTTAATACTCAATCTGCACTCACTCGTACCCTTATTCCCTTTGTAGTCATGGCTAATCGTGCTCAATTTGTACTCACGAGTACTAAACTTATTTCTACTGTTAGCTATAAGCTAGATCGCGGCTCAATTAAAAGACTAAATCGAAAATTTAAAATTTTTGAGTACAAAAAGTGTGGTTACATATATAGAGCAGGCCAGAGCACCACGGGAAAAAGTGTCTGACGCGGTGTACTGTCGTAGGGCGACAAGCCGCGCGGAGGCACGTACACGTGTGAGAGCGAAACGGAACGTCAGCACGCGCGTTACGTCTGGCCAAAATGGAACGTCAGCACTCGCGTTACGTCTGGCGTCTCCTCTTGTTTTCAGGAATACAAAAAAAAAAAAAGAAGTCTGGGAAGCGTCGGGCTCTCGTGAGGTGGGGGGAGGAGCTTAGCTTGAGGTTTCTTTGCGCGGCCGTGGCCCTATTTGCGTTTTCTGCGTGTCTTTAGGTGGCAGCTTTTGTCGTCCGTTTTGTTTCTCGGCACGCTGATATTCTTTGAATCGCGCTACGAATTCGATTGTGCCTGCACCCCCCCCCCACCCCCGCTCCCCAGCACAATCAAGAGTCTGCGTAGATTGACGTCCGTCGTTTGTATCCAGATCGCTCTCCGCTTATGCACAGTTATTCAATGCTTTGTTCCGGATGATAGAAACTTTGTTAATTGGGCGTTCGTCTCGATCAGGTTCGGTGAATGTCAAATCGGCTTGATTTTGTTTTCGTACTACCGTGGAATGCACATCGTCGGACCTGAACATGACAGCTTTTACGGCGTTGCGTTTGTCGCCTCGCTTCCGTTGGCGATTGTGTTCGTGTAGCTCGTTCCGTGCTTGATGCATGTGTTTTGTCGGGTGGCGAGCTACGGTGTGCAGGGATGGCATAGTTCGGCGCGTTGAGAACGCTGCTTCGATTGAGGTGTGCGTTGCGTATGGTGTGGGAGCCGTTTGTCTTTTCGTTTAGCATGCGATGGCGTGGCGTTTTCATAGGATGGCGTGGCTAATCGGTCAAAATTGTTGCTGCTCCGTGCTCGATTTTGCCGTGGTTACCTCGGAAGTGAAGCCTTTAAAGGGACACTGAAGTGATTTGTAAACAATGGGGGATTACGAGCGCAAACTGTAGTCCGGAGTCCCTGGGCCCTGTTTCGACCACTCTGTGCGCGTTTACGCGAATTGATTTAGTAGAAAAATTAATTCGAAAATGCTGTCCTCCTCTCTTTACGCTCGCCCATTTTCTGTGGCGTTTTCGTGTGACGTCAGCAGGAGAGGAGCTGACAATTGGCTGCGCTACTGCACGGCTCGCCGACCTTCCGCGACCGAGTTAGTCGGTCCACCGTTTAGTCCGCCGGCCGCCAACGGGTCGTCGCAATTCGCTCGATCAGTTGAAACTAAGCCACAACACGTTTGGGAATGGAAGAATGCGCCTTTATTTACTTCGTTAGTTTGTACACTGTATCTAGCTCCAAGTCAAGGTCACTTCACACAAGCGCTGCACAAGCGCACATGCGACGCTTCGCTGACTGGTAGGCCAGTAGGAAAATATAAGGCCTCTTGAAGGGGGAGAAGAGTGAGCGAAGTCAATATAGGTACTAAGGAAATAAAATCAACTGATATCTTTACCGTACAGCGTAAAACTAGGGTGCGGGAAGCACTTTTTTGCACTGGGCGAACAAGCAGAGCGGTCAGCAGCACGACTACGCATCTGCGAACGCTTTCCCGTCTACGAAATGCAATTGCTAGACGTGAGCTATTGTGGAAACTCGGGGGACGCTTACTGCACGAGCGCAATACAACAAATAGTCACCTAAGCTGCTTGAAATACTAAAACTAAATAAAAGTGTAAACTGGTTATACATTATATACCTTATCTTTTCCATCACGGCCAGCGGCCCCCTGTGGCCTTTTTTTTGTATTTATTGCCTGTCTTTGACAATTCACAACAGATTACATCTCAACACTGCAAATATGTACACATACAAGAGGTGCAGTTGCCAGCCACTACAGGGCTGACTTTGTCCATTTAAAATGCCCTCATATTGATTAGTTGCTCTATTTGCGGCAGCCAATCAGGTATTTCCCTGGTGGAACTTAATAACTTCAACAAATCGCCCAATGCTCTCTTTGAAATACTCCCTTGCACATCGCGCATCAACATCACTGTACAACCTTGCTGTACGAGAGCGCCATATACTATGGAGACCCAGTGCCATGACTAAATCGTAAGGCACTCCATCCTCATTGTCTATTGCAAGGAAACGTATACCGTGAGGATCTAGAGGAAAATCTTTGTGTAATGTCCTCTGTAGCACATCCCAAAAATATACTCCCTCCCAACAATGCAAAAATACATGATCTATTGTCTCGGGGGATTTACAACTAAAACAATCTGTCCCCCATGGTACGAATAACCCCCTTTCTTCCATAAATGTTCGTACTAATAATGTCCCTGTATGTAACCTAAACATAAAGGATTTGACCCCTGGTTGAATCTGCATTCTTTTAACCCTCTTAAGCACATCGCTACCGGGCCTTCCAAAGTACATAGCCCTGTACATGGGAACAGGGAACACAACATCGACAATATCATGATACAATTTCTTACGCCTAGTTGTCTGGGGTGCTGGGTATGTCATCGCCATTGTTTTGCCAGTCACAAGTTCGAATCGCCGCGGGTACATGCTTTTTTTTTTTTTATGAGTTAACTTTTTTGTTTTTCGCCGATGTTTTCTATACTGAGTTCACCTTTTTTTGGGCCGCAACGTTCATTCTCCACGAACTAGTCCACAGAACTCGCGCAGGCTGGCACTGCCGCGCTAGCGAGTTCTCGTTGGCGTGCTGTTGTCATAAGCACCGACTGCTTGCGGGCAGTGGGCACAGGCCCGAATGAACAGACCCTTGGCCTGGTGCGAACACGCTTTTTACGATACAGGCATGAGCGAGGCAAGCTTCAAATATGGAGGAAAAGCGCATGCATTTGAGCGTCTGCGGGGACGCGGAGGGCGTTCATGCACTGCGTAGGCCTCAGATAGTGAATGCTACGATTCCAAGCCGTCCTGGGAGGCTTATCTTATGCATTTTACAGCCGACAACATGGCAGAAGCGCGGTACTATGATAACTGGAATATTGAGAATGCCCACCCAACGACGCCATCGAATGTCAAAAATGTTGTTTTACAGACCGAAACCGAAACCGAAACTTGTTTGATTGCTAACCTTGGGCATCGTCCAATCACGGCGACCCCTCCTCTCAACGTCACAACTTAGTTTGTGCGGCCGCCGCAAACCGCGCATGGTAGTTTTTCTTCTTTCGCGCTTTGTAAAATAATTACCGATTTGTCAACCGGATAAACGATGAAAAGTGTGCTCATTTGAGCCAGTCTACACAGTGCAAGCAAAAACGGGAGCTTGACAAATTCACTTCAGTGTCCCTTTAAGGTGGGGAAGCGGCCTTAGTTCGTCTCGTCCTTTCGGTCCCACATTCCTTGACGTCGTAAGCCTGACTCCATCGGTAGGGCATTTGATGCATTCGTCTGGATCGGATTCATTCGTTGTCGTTCTTGCCGTGTCCGTGTCGTCGCTCAAGCTCTCGTCTTTTGCCCGTTGTTTTTTTTTTTTTTTCGAGAATGTTGAGCTCGGTATCTCTCCCGTACAAGAAGGCTCGAAAGCGTTCAATTCTTTCCAAGTACGCTTCAGATCGTCAACTCCTTTACCTATATTCTTGTAGCTTCTGTTGCGCTACCGCTTTCCTTCGAATGCTGTTG
Source organism: Haemaphysalis longicornis (assembly GCA_013339765.2). Taxonomy (NCBI): domain Eukaryota; kingdom Metazoa; phylum Arthropoda; class Arachnida; order Ixodida; family Ixodidae; genus Haemaphysalis; species Haemaphysalis longicornis. Next base: position 47,559,085 of record CM023456.1, read on the forward strand.
CGAGCTTCCGTGTTTGTTTAATAAACTCAAAAAATGGGGCTGTTCTACTGCCCGCACTACACTTAGTTTAAACTTTTAAGGAAACTTTAGTGTCTCATTTTTTTCTTAGAGTGAAGCAAGTAATCAGACATCAATTTTCGCGTTTTGTTATGTGCGGCACGATGATGGGAGACTTCCGGCGTTTTCCGGCGTCTGTACAGCTACAACTTCAAGAGGCTGCAGATCGTAGTACACTGCCTCGGCGTTGCTCCTGTGCGTAGCGTACATGATCGGGTTTTGTCTGTCGAATGTCCATCGCGAATTTCAGGACTATTCAGGGTAGTCTTTGCTCCCCCGCTGTCACCATATCTCGTTTCTCTATTGTAGAGACGCACGAATAAGGAAATGATGTCCCGAGTGCCGTGTCCTATTCTTTGGAATTTCCGTGCAACCCAGGTACTTTGACGCTCGCAAGCAGACTGGTTAGTAACTTTGAACTATTTGCAGGAAAGCACTCGCTATTTGGTTATCAGTCACATGTCGGTGTATACCGACTATGGTTCAATGTATATGCTTCCCTATAGACCTTCACGTTGCACTTTTTTTATGCATCAGTTGTGTGGAACTCATGTACTTTAATAGCGGTTAAATATGTGGCAGTTTTGCAGGGGTATTCCGTAGGTAACCATTCTCAACGTAATATTTCTGCTGCAAAGTGCCCGGTAGTTTTGTAGGGCAACAGGAACACAATCATGTCCGTTCTTAAGTATGTCTTTCGTACATACATAGAAAATTTATAATTTGGTTCTTGTTCCCGATGAATTCCTCTACCTCGCAATTGGCGTGTTGGTGTCGAAAAGCTGCGCTGCTAGAGTGCCCGTCACTTAGGTATGTCAAGGCGTCTAATCTTTTCTAAAAAACGAAACTCTCTGTTGCTTTTGACCCCGCGAGAATTTCTTGGTGCAAAAAATTTACAGCTGTGTCACAAACGTCCGGCGAGGCCCTCAATTCTTTCATTGGGGCGGCCGATATCGCGGCTTCCTGGGAAGCTGAAGGTCATTTTTGTCGCGCTTCCGCACCTTAGTCAACCCTCCGCTGTGTGTGTTCGTTTTTTTTTTTTTTTTCTTTCGTCGTCTCTGCTCCGAAGGTGGTACGTGGCGGGGCCGCGGCAGTTCGGCTCGCTCGTGGCTGTTTCGACTTCGCGGCACACGGCGCCACTGCGGAGGGAGGAACCGGTACAGTCCAGCACGGGCCGTCTGCGCAATTTCAGGAAGGCGACGTCACAATGGGGAGAGCAGCCCCGCACTCGCAGGTTGGGCGTGGCGTCAGGGGCCCAAGCAAAAGAACCAGTAGGGATGGCGGAGGAACAAATGTGCAGGACAGCCCGACGGTGGGGCGAAGTCCACTTAAGGGGTGCGAGCGGGAGCTGGGGGGCGGTCGGTAGAACATATATCAACGTGGAAGTTGATGGGGAGAGTCCCGGGGTGACGCAGCTTTAGCTGAAGTCCGTCAGTAGGCTTGCGGCGGGACGACCAGCGCCTCGTCTACGGGATAGAGCTTGCGTCGTCGTCGCAGGCCATCAGGACGACCAGACTCTGCACCCAGGGCCCTGAAAGCTTAAGCGAGTGTACCGGCGCGACCGGCTTTTCTCCGCCAGTCCCTTTTGACTCTGAACTTACGAGTCACGCTACCCACGCCTAGCGGTAGGCTGTAGGCCTCCTCCTTTAGAGCTTTTCTTGTGTAGTTTACAGCTTGCATACTTACTATATATATATATATATATATATATATATATATATATAAGACATAAAATAATGTTTGGCAGTCAAGAAAACCTCGGAAAGCAAAGGGGAGGGTCATAGAAACAGATGAAGAATTTGTTGAGTCAGAAAGAAAGTGGTGCAAAAATGCCCGCCGGGTGGGATCCGAACCCAGGACCTCCAGAATACCGGTCTGGTGCGATAACCACTACGCTACCGGCGGGGCTGTTTCCCCAGCACTTTCTCGGGTATTTATGTCAGGGTATTTTTTGTTTCCTGCACTAGGGGGTGGTAGCCAGCGCCACTCGGACTACTCGGGGTGAAGCGGACCTTCTTTTTAACCCCCGGGCCGTGACCCGAGTGTCTACGACATTTCGAGAGTGGTCGACCAGCGTTGAACCCTCTTAAGCTAACCTTGGCACCAAGACTGCCAGAACAGAGGCCCTCGCTAAGCATGCAGTGAATCAGAAATGGGAAATGAGGCGCTCGGTGAAAATAAGACAGAAAATAAGGTTTACTGCCTAAGCATATTATAACTTTCAATGTGAGCAGGTTGCGTGAAGCTAGTGGGTGCTTTCCCGTATATAGCAGAGTTTAAGGTTAATGTCGCACGTTTACCTGTTTAGCATCTCCGCCCACGTAGACTTGTAGATGCATGTATTGGTTTGTATCCTCTATAGGGGCTTCGATTCTTCGGCGCAGGATGCAAAGATGTACTCAGTATTTTTCCGGGAGAGAAGATAGTCCATTGTATGACCGGTCCTAATTCGTTTTCCCCACAGTGCCTTTTGTGCTGGGACAGTGACCTCCCTGATGGATTAGAATTTATTATAAGACACAAGGTACGTCAGGCCCAGTGATATCCGGGTTGTGATTAATGCCTAGGTAAGTTCTGTCTTTTCCTCCTTAATTCACGCTCTTTCCCTGTATCGGCGCTTTTGAATGTGGGTGAAATGTTCGTATATTTCCTTTATTCTGGCAATAGTGTCACCTGCTCTGCCTCTTCTCTATAGGGAGATGTCGATGATTCTAACGTGACAGTTTTCTGACATCACATGCTGACCTATTTTTAGGTTTTGTAAATTGGCCATGCGGGGTTATTCATCGTTTGCCGGACAGACTTTGCGACGGTATCAGAGCCGCTAAAAGTTCCAGAAAGCACTTAAAAATTTTTGTAATTCAAAGCCGCTTACTGAGTATTTTATTGGGACATATTTTTAGTTCGTTTCTCTTTGTAACGTAGGTTTACCCAGGTTCTAGAGGGACTGGCACTCATCTTTTACATCCTTTTTTATGGGCCACAATGTTATCTAACGCAGGCATTAGTATAGTTTGGAAAGGCACTTTGGTGGTGGCATAAATTGCGAGCTCGGCAGGATACCGTGTCTGCCGGAGGCATGTGACTACCCACGGCGCGTAGACCGAACTTCACTGCGCAGGCGCGGTGCGTGCTAAATGGCGTGTCTTTTCTTTCATTTGGGACCTAACATCATTGTCCTCATTTCCACATTATAGTTGCCGCTGCTCTGTTAGTCCCGGTTCTGGTCGAGCCCTCATATTTGCTACCTCAGTTGTTTCCGGTTAGCATCGATGACGTACTTCCGCGGACGCTTGGTGAGCACGGCTGATATCGGACGGCTAGCAGGCACACAAAACCGAGAAGTGAGCATTATAACGCTACCTCGTTAAAAATCTATCCTTTACTTTTGAGCCACAAGCAAATGAGGATGATAGAAAAGACACAAAAAAGGGATAACGGATACTCACCTGTGTCTAATAGCAGGAACTTACTAGCCACTGAGAAACCTACATTTGCCAAACTTGTTCTGTCCTGGTGTTTGCTGAGTTCATTTAGTGGATATGCCCTTGGAGGCTGCATTTTTGTTCGCCGCATTTTCCGCGTGCTTTTAAGTTTTCAAAATACATCAGCATGGCGTACTCTTAAGAGACCTTGCTTGATGCTCTAAATTTTGTAATCCTCTATAAATGCGAATACCGCGTGCAGGTGTAAGATTCTGCGGCATCTTAGAAAATGCAGAAAATGATTTAGATAGCCTCGCAACGTGTTTTGGGAGCGCTAACAAGTGTGTACAGAAGTCGGTAATGTTTGCATTGTGTGTCTTGTGTAACTCGACTGGTACTAGGCATTTAAACGTCAGTTTTTGGAACATATAATGATAAAGTAACACCTTTGTCATTTTGCACAAGGTGCTAGTGACCCCTAATATTGCTCCTTCGGCTCCTAGTGTTCTTAGGGCTGCTCCTTCGCCGAAAATTCGCCGAATGACATGAATGTATATACCATTCGACTAAAAAATGTTACTTGTGCTGAGGGCAATGTAAAATGTCCTGCTTGCATTGCATGATGACAGAGTACAGACCGACCTTTAGAGCCAAATCCTATACTAGACAACGTCATTCGCCGAACTTCCTTAGGTGGATGCATATATTGGTCAATGAGCGCAATGAGTTGAAGTGAAACGCGCGGTTGCTTACTGTGGAACTTTCGGTGTGACAGTCGTCAAGCATAAATTCTGTTCCGTAAACCGTGTCACTGGCATCGTTTTGCATTTGCATTCATGATGGCTGCTGGGCGAGGGGTGCAAATCACTGTAATGTTACCATGTGAGGAAACTTGCTATACTAACGGGATTGGGCCTGTGTGATGCCTACAACACTAGAATTCACGAGCATGCATCCAAACCAATGAGAAAGGCCACAGTTCCTTTTTATCCATACTTATTTCATATGCTGTCGTTTAAAGTTCAAAAGACGACACCAATTTCTGAATGCACAACATGTAAACCTACGATTTCAATCATTCAATTATGCTCTTTTTGGACCCATTTATTACTGGTATCAGAAGGCACTTGACTCTGCGCCAGCAACTGCAAGGCGGAGCAACTGGGAGTACGGTGCAATTAATAACCACATTTATGATACGCAAACATAACCATACTACAAACCTCAAAAGTAATATGATTGCGCGCATGCAATATTCCGATGCAGCATATGCTTTCATCGCGTGTGTTACGGTTATTGAAGACCAGGAAGCAGACGCGTATGTTTCAACGACCAGCAGTTTATTGGCGACCTTCGAGTGACTAGTACAATTCCGAAAATCTTCCATATACCGGTGCTCCTGTAACCACGGCTGCTTCCTGCTCTGCAAAATGGGACCAATTTGTTGAAGGCTAGGACACAGACGCGGTTTAGAGGAGCACGGGCTTTTCCATGACATTCTCAGGGAAGCGGAATTCGGAAGTAGAATGATGCTGAGGACTCCCACCTGACATCAAGAAACCATAACTAAACCAGAACGAAACCTGAAATGACGCCTTTTATTCGGAATTATCTTGCATACAAACGCACTCCGATACGATGAAGCGCAACGAAGGGACGTTGCCATTAAAATACATGCTGTCATTACGTCACAAAATGCACCTTTATTTCGACTTTTCCACTTTCACCTGATTGTGAAAAAGGAACCCGCATAGGTTCCCAAACGTCTTCATAATTTTTTCATGACAAGGTCAGTGACCGCATTACTATTTCTTCATGGAATGCCAGACCAGACGAGTATTCGTTAAACCCTTAACTACTCCCGCTTACCTGCACTGCGGCGGCTGCTGGCGTCTTTACTTCTGCATCGTCTTCTCGCCAACCAGGTCGCATTATGTAACAACAAGCAAGTCGAAAGACTTTATTTGCCTGAAAAAATAGGAATTTCTCTTAACGAGAGCTTACAACAAGTTGAGCATTATTCCAGTCCTGAAATTGCAAACAATGCGTAGCATGTGTTTGGGCGATCATCTGGGCGTGAACCTGATATTGAGGCCCCTGCGAGGTCTCAGCACAATCTCGGCCACCAGCTCGACTTGGTCCCGCTGGTCGAGCGACTTGACCTTGAAACGCCGCAGTATGTTGGCGAGCACAATCTTCTCTTCAGCGAGGGCGAATTTCTGGCCTATCATGGGGCAAAAAAAAAACAGCACAAAAGCACTAAATTACTCAAGGATATACCGACGCCACTGTAACAAAAAATAAGGGCATAAGTTTTACTGGCAGTGTGTTGGGAAATAAATATTAGAAATTTGTTTTTGGTTATTCAGGAAAAAGGCTTTAAATATACTTGCGTGTTTAACGCACATCGAGAAACAAGTGAAAACCTGCAATGTACCCAATTACAGATTCCATGCACTAAGGATTGGTTACAATAAAAACTAAAAAAGTTTTTTGCTGTTTGTATGCGTCGCCTAAAACAGAAGAAACTACTTCGATATCTTCCCTGTAAGGAATTGCCGAAAACAAAAACATTTTGCCTCATTTTATTCCCCGATGCGGGGAATTCGCAATAATGAACTTTAAGTTCATTATAGGAAGTATATACACTGAACTTCGGTTAAGACGAACTCGAAGGAACGATGATAATTACTTCGTCCCATAAGAAGTTCGTCTTATTAGAAACAGTCTCAAAAAAGAATCGGCAACACGCCCACGTGCGTGAAAATACCTTGCTTAAAGACGGTGAATGAAGTAGACTTGCAATAATAAAAAAATAATAATTTATTTGAGTGCGCGACCTGATAAAAGACTGTTTTCAAGTGCTCTTGCCTGGTTTTATCTAGTCCAAGCAGCGACGAAGAGCGTACCCACCCTCCTTCAAGCGACAACACAGCAAAGACAAAGAGAGAAAGCCCTCTTTTTCTCGGCGTTGATGCGGTGGGACTCGGGACGCGAACCGACGAAAACTCACATTCTCCCGCTGTGAAACGGCATTGGTCAGTAGAGCTACTTCATTAGCGAATTGAAAGTCTACGTCGTAACTTTTTGTTTTTTTACTTTTTTCATCTTCGAAGTTTTGCGCCTCTCTCCTACAGAGGAGATCGGCCACAAAACTCGCTCTCGCTCTTTTTTTTTTTTTTGCTTTGCCGCTACCTCCGCGGGTTGAAGGTTGGGAGAAGTAATAGCTTTATTCGCCTGTCTTTTTTTTTTCTCGCTTCCTCCCTTCCTCAGCGGCACGATTTCGTTTCGCGTTGTGGTTTTCTTTTACTATTCTTTCCCTCCAGTGGTGTCATTATCCCGTCGCACCCCGCCAAGACTGCCATGTTAGCTACCCAGAATCGCCATCAGTGGTGTTGACTGAGGAGTACGTGCTATATAGACTGTTCGTATAAAGCGGAATTTTTTGCATTGGATCTAAGAAAAACCAAACAAACATTCCCACGTTGTTCGGCATCAGCGCGAGTACGCCTCAAACGAGTTCATCTTACGGGAGTGTATGTTTATATATATATAATATATATATATATATATATATATATATTTGTAAGGCCCTTGAGCAACGGGTGAATCGAGACGTTTATTCGACGATCCAGTCGGTTCCGAACACCGTACCGAGAGCGATGATGATGATGCACGAGCGAAGAGGATTGGGTAATGTTAATGAGAATGATAATGTTACTGCGAGGAGGCAATGCAGGAGATTGCCCAGATTGTATGAACAGTCCCTGGGAGTGTCGAGGTAGTGCCGACGCGACATACGCGCTAACTATAAAAATAAAAAATAATATATAATATATATATATATATATATATATATATATATATATATATATATATATATATATATATACAGTAGACTCGTAGACTCTCGATAAACGGAACTTCAAGGGACCGGAAAAATTCCGTTTAACAGGAGTTCCGTTTCCTGAGACAGATGTTCTAAGGTGCAAATTTATGTGCGTACACACTTCTAATGGCATTTCATGGAACTCTAACCACTACAAAGTGACTGTAGCTGACAGTTTTCAGAAAGCAAGAAAACTAGAAGAAGCGTAGGCACAGCATTCACAAAGTTGATTTGGCAACAATGAGTCGCTGTGCACTACAAAATGCGTCAATTATTTTAGTTTTAGTCCTTGCAACTGCATCTTCACGGAGGCTAGAGGCCTCAACTTCGCGAGTGCTTACGAGCCACCGAATTTGGAAGACGGCAACGTGGTAATGGAGGACGAATAGCGCAACGATGGCATGAACGAGGTGACAGGAGGTGAGCCCTGTAGCCTCGGCGTCTAGAATCGAGACCGAACGACTGGAACAAGAACTGCGATGTTGCATTTGTTGCGCTAACAAGGCTAACCACTTACGAGACGAGACTTACGAGGCCAACAAAGCTAAAAAAGCATGGAAGAAAAAAAAAAAACAAGAACGAAACAGCCGGAACCGTAAAAGTCTGATTCTCATGCCAGTGGATTTCACAAGAAGTTCCATTTCTGGTTCCGTTTACACGGGGATGCGGAAATTTTAGTTCCGATTACCGAGAGTTTTTTTACGTTATCTGAATTCAAAACCAACCAAATTCCAGGCAACTGTTCCGTTTTAAGCGGCAATTCCTTTTTAAGCGATTTCCGTTTATCGAGCTCTACTGTATATATATATATAATATATATATAATATCTATATATAATATATATATATATATATATATATTATATATATATATATAGCAGAACAGAGAGATACGGGACGAGGGACTCGGTAAAGATACATATCAGGTTGCAGTCGTCATTGCCAGGGCTATTCGGCTTTTTTCGAAATATTTAATAGGGCCGAATGACGTGTGCTTGTCACGTTTCTTTGATTCATTGATAAATATAAGCGGCGATTTTTCTCGACTTATATTTCGCTTATTTATCAATGAATCAAAGAAACGTGACAAGCACACGTCATTCGGCCCTATTAAATATTTCGAAAAAAGCCGAATAGCACTGGGCAATGACGACTGCAACCTTGATATGTATCTTTACCGAGTCCCTCGTCCCGTATCTCTCTGTTCTGCTACATGCATTACGAGGCACTGGCTCCAGCAGTTCGGATATGCCAATTGCTAACCCCGACCTCCGACCACGTTCTACGTGGCGGCCGCTGGGAAAGAAGACGTTCTACGTCTCCCGCGGTAGTCGAGGGGCGGCGCTAGTTGACCGGCCTCAGAGCTCTTGTAAATATAAACCCCCGCTTTAAAGTCGAGAGAGAAGCCGCTGTGGGGATAGCGTAATGGCGAACGCACCGCACCGGTTATGCGGAGATGTGGGTTCGAGTCCCGCTCCCGGAAAAACGGCGGATTTTTTCTCGACTTATATTTTCGCTTATTTATCAATGAATCAAAGAAACGTGACAAGCACACGTCATTCGGCCCTATTAATATTTCGAAAAAAGCCGAATAGCACTGGCAATGACGACTGCAACCTTGATATATATATATATATATATATATATATATATATATATATATATATATATATATATATATATATATATATATATATATCGATGTGTGTGTGTGTGTGAGGCGGGTGCGTGGGTGCAAACGCTCCTACTGCCAGTTCTGAAATATGTCGCGTAAGACGTCTAAATAAGGATGCGCAGAGCTACAAGTTATTAATTTCGATATTTTGACTTGATCACTGTTCCCTATTATAAATATTTGCGTCTGAAATCAAGAAACAATAAGTATATTGTTTAATCTTAGGCAGCTACCTATTGGAGCGTTGCATTCTCTATTGCTCAAAAATATTTACACATTCATTACCGATGCAGGGAAAAGAACGTAAGTTCATGGTCAACAGTCATTGCACTTGGCTAATACTCATGATGGGGTGGGTATGCGTGGATTAACAGAGAATGATTCGCACGTATATGTTGGTTCACCCGTTCAATCGACATTTTCTCTGTCAATGTCAACTTGCATGCCTAGCTGCACCTCAATTTACCAGAAGTTTGAAGGAAAAAATACGTTAAAAGCATTCCACAGGCATTTCATTAGCTAAAGAAGTAGCAAGGCGATACTCATGCGTCATAACAAACCAGATATCGTTGTACATTTACCACCGAAGCAATAAAGCGGGAAGATGCGTTACATTTCAGTTTCTTGTGTATACAGATAAATTTAATGATGATTTGTATGGTGTTTCCAATCGCAACATTGGCGTGATGATAAGCAGGTTTCTACAGTTGGCCTAGTTCTAGCAGCCCTATCGGTACGAGCTTAAGTGAAGTATCTGTTATTCTCTTTCCGAAGCAACAAGACCTGGCATTGCTGGCAAAAACTAGCCGAATGCACAACTTGTGCTTACAGCATTTATGTGGCTGTTGAGAGGGACAGAACAGCCGCAAATTTGGGCCTACCATTGGGCGCATCCGCTGAAATATTGTGTGAAGTGTTGGGAAAACAGGAAACCTGGAGTCACGACTTACCGATGCAGTTTCGAGGTCCGGCCGAGAAAGGCACGTACGCATAGGGGTGTCGTCCATTTGCGTTCTCTGGTAGGAATCTTTCGGGACGAAACTCTTCAGGCTTCGGAAATGTCTTCGGGTCACGATGGAGAAAGTATGGGGTAATCTGGATGACCGACCCCTGCGGTAGTGTGACTCCACCTTCGTATGGTCAGCGAGCGGTTTCAGCAACTTCGAGATCAAATCGCAGCAAGCCATCTTAAGCATACACGTTTAGATCACTCCTGAATAACTTTGTGAATCGCATGACAAGACGGTCATTGTATTACAACCACCCAATTCATTAGCAGTTGTTGGTCATATTTGTACTCTCACACACACGGCTTGCTTTCTCTTACATTTTGTATGTTCTGATTCCTTTATTTAAAATCTACTGGAGCAAAATGAGAAATCACGGAAATTTTGCCATTGTTTTAGCCATTTCGGAATAGGCACTGATTTCCCTGCACGTCTCATTGGCGCACTGCAAGTGCAACCTTTGATGATTACTTTCTTCTGAAAGGACTGGAGAAACAAACAGCAAAAAAAGCTGCACACTCTAACGTTCTGCACCTTTAGCCGTTGTTCCTCGCTATTTTTTATGGTGGGTGCCTCCACAAACCCGACTATTTTGTACTAGTGACGTAACTCTTTGTACTTTGTAATCCTCATTTCCAAATTCACCACTATCGAATGCCTCAGTACTTTTGTCAAGTGAACTAGTATTTTTTTGTTAGTGATATGACAAACGTTGTATCAGCTTCAGGAGAAAACACTTGTGGCTGACTATGATCACTGAAGTTTTCTACGTAACAGCGTTTTCACTGACATTGATTGTACTTAGTCACATCGAAAATCTTGTATTGCTCGTTCGTGTCAATGCGGAATTTCAAAGGTGGCTCAGCCATACAAATATTAGCAACCGGTGCTTTCCACTGGCAGATGGCATTTCAAAGAACAATGTTGTGCTTTTAGGGAGTTTAACGCTTTGACCTAGTTCACTGGTGCTATCAGCCAAAAAACTTGTTTTCTCTACTTACCGATAGTAAATGGCTCTGCGCACGACCTAGCTATAACAGGTACAGAAGGATATATTCGCTGACTTTCCTGAAAAATAAGAACACAGCACAAGTTATGAAAAATGAATATAGCGACAGAATATTGGGCAGGCAGCCAAAATTTATTATTTTTTGAAAATTATGTCTCGGCCTATACTGTATAAAACAACTACTCGCAGAAAAAAATTGCAACACGCTGGTTGATGTGCGTTTTTTTATTACGGTTTAAAGAATAGAAGAGGTTATCGAGTAGAACTACACCTTTTGCATTGTCCAAAGCAGCCAATGTCAGCAAGTTAGGGCGAAGACCACGTTTAAGGGGCCCAATATGGAGTAACCAAAGTAACTACTGATTCAAAATACCGGTCGGTTCAAGTTTGGTTTATTTTAAATCCTGCACCCAAGCTTGCAAAGTAAATTTCGCCTGATTACATTTTTTGTGCTGTTTATCCGTACATCCAAGCTTTAAACGAACTCTTGCTAAGCCCTGATAGGACCGAGTGAATCAGAAAATGTCATCCACAAATACTGAGATACTCAAAAAGTCCCCATTTTGTTGTAAGCCTTTTTTTGTCAATTTAGTTTTGGAAACGCACCTCGCAGACAGGCTTTGAGCATTTAGGAAAGAATTGTGTCGCCTTGTTTCACTCCTTTCTTCATAAGAAACTTGTTCTTCGAGGAAAATATTAGGGTGGAGTGAAATCTTAGGACAGTTAAATAGTTGTGGAAGTGGGAATCCATCTATGAACAAGAGCATGCGAGAAAGGAGAGAACGAGAACCTTAGAGTATGAGTGCCATGCAGGGTATAAAGTGGTAGCAGGAAAGGAGATGAAACCTGTTTCAGGAAGGATCAGAGGTGGCGAAGAGCAGGAAAATAAGAGAAATATGATTGAATTAGTGTAAGAGCAGGAGAGAGGAGGGTCATTGGTGAGGTGAACTGGACAAGTAATAATTGGGAGCACGAGAGGTGTCAGGACACAATAGGGGTCGATCAAATACGTGGAAGGGGTGCAAATACGCGGGATTTCTTTAAAGCGCTGCAGTATCTTCCAGAGTTTTGGCATTCTCATGAAAAATGTTGTATTTACTGTTCCTGGGATTGGTCCACGATTTGATAGTGAAGATTTTCAGGAAGAATACTTCCTTCCTTTTTTTTATTATAAATATCTGCTTAACCTAAGAAAATGGGCAAATAGGTGACAACGTCACCCCTCGGGGGATTAGGATTGTCTTAGTGAGTAGAACACGCAACACTTCTTACTTCGTACATGACACTTTTATCCACGCGAACTCGAGTCCTCTCCCGAGCAAGGCTTTCGTGTTCCCGTTCGGAATCGAGCAATACAGCTTGCACGAATTCATCTCCTATTCTTACCACACCATTGTGAAAATAAAATAGCTCCAATATTTGTAGAAACAAGAAGTGCGCCTCCATTAGTGCAAACACCTGTTCTTCGCAAGTACGAAACTCCTTGCCTTCTCAGTACGTCGTGCATACAGCATGGCGTCATCATAATCACAATCGTAATCGTCAGGGTTACCCCCTGCGCACTGCTCTTTCTGCGTGTCCATGTGTGCGAATACACCAAAAACCATTCTCTATATTTTGTTTCTGTGCACCTGTTGCTATTGGATCCTTGAAACAGTAAACCATGAGTTCGTTTCCGTGTCTAGTCCTTCCAGTGCCCTTCCTTTACGCGTCTATCGTGGAAACATGCAGTTTCTACCCCCTGTGGCTTTAATACCACCAGCATGCCGCTATCTTATGACAGACTGGAAAGAGTCTGGCCAAATGTAAGAAACTTCAATTTTCTTCTGTGCTTGCACAATACATTAATATATTTTTTAATCTTTGTTACTCGTGAAACCTTTCCAGCAAAACGTTCCTTTATTCAGGTTTGACTTTCAAAGTGAACAAAGAAAACTAAGTATTCCTAGTTCGCGCTTAGTTGGTGCTTGTTTACCTTAATTACGCACTCCAAGTACTTCATCTTCTTCAAGTCCTCGGTCGTTACGTAGCGATCCTTGTCGTCACCGAAGACGGAGTCTAGCTCATTGTGAATGAGCTGCTGCTCCCTAGGATGGTGGCCGATAAGGAAGAGCGCCCACGTGATCCCACTGGCTGTCGTGTCATGACCCTTGAAAAAACAGACAAACTTGTCCTGTGTTTCTTGTGATAGGTTGGTTATCGCGGGGATTGATTGTAAAGCAGCTGCATGCGAAAATCCTGGCTAGTGTGTTCGGCGAGCTTAAAACAGCCAGATCAATCGTTGTACCTTTATTCCTAGCACATAAGCCTAAACAACAATTCAAAACGAACAGGTGCTGACACCTTCTACTACTCAATGCAGCGCTCAATACGCAAAAGTGTCGCAATAATTCCCTAGAACTCCGCATCTCAATAAAAAAATCCCGAAAAAATATTCACTGTACTTCGTTTAATTGTACCGAATATTTGTGGAATTCAGGAGCGACTCAAAATAATTATTAATGTGCGGGATTCCTATTATTCTCCAAGCAGGTATTGTCAGTTAGGAAACGCCGCATGGAAAGCTGACGCCTTCGATGTAGAATCATCGCAGACGCAAGAAATGAAAACGTGGCGGTGTGCAGTGTGGTTTCAGGAACATCGTGAACTTAATTACCAAATTAACAGCGTGTACATGTCTAACAAAACATTTACGAATACAAAAACAGAAAAAAAGTCTTTTTCGGAATAGTAACCATTAGATTGTTTACGCCAAGCGGAACAATTCGATGGCTATTTGAATATGAGTGTATAAAATATAAATTTTCTTATACTAAAAGTTCTACGCGGCAAGTAAGCGTTCTTTGTTCCCACTGATGTGTCGTAATCTCTTAGTTTGGTTGCACCGTAAATTCAAGTTTTTTTTTTTTGGCGTGCTTATTGGGAGCTCTTTCATGACGGAATGTTTCTGACAAGAAATATGCGCGATTGACTGAATCGTACGAGCGCGCGAAGATTTCTGACAGGGACAAAAGGTTTTACATGGGGTCTAACTTGGAAAAAACTGCGTACCAAACCATGCCTCACTTGGGGTCTCTTTCATTAAGATCGAGGCGACCGAGGCAGAAAGCTTTTCACGGCAATACGTAAAATTGTTCATGAGATTCAATTTCAATAAAGATTCGCGTGCCCTGTTTACAAACAAATTTTAGTCGTGTTTATTTCCAAACAGCCATGTCTCAGCTCCAATTTTAAAAATGTGGGCTGGCACTTTCATGAGCAGCTCGCGTTCAGGAAGCGAAAAGCGAGCGTTTCATCATTGCTTAGAACTTAAACTCAAAGCATTGAGTTAAATAGAAATTTCCTTAGCAGGAGCGCTGCTTACAGCTGTTGAGTCAGAAATGTATCAGGGAGCTTTTGCTTTATATAACCTTATACTTCCAAGTACTCACGTCTTGCTGTATTATTAAGGATAAGGTTAGCAATGGCGCTACAATTTGTTCGAATGCAAAGAAAAACGGCAAGACATATTGACCGATCTGCATAACGTGAGAACGGATTATGTTTGCTTTATATGCGTGTTATATTTACGGTATTTTGTGGACTGCAGGTATGCACTGCGTAAACCCTATAGGAGCAATGCTTTCGGAGGTTTGTCCTGTGGAATTTAACATGCCGTATGGGACATATTGGTCGGAGTGAGGGCTCCACAAACCTCCGGCATGCTGCTTAAAAGAGCCATGAAGGCAAAATACAATTAAGTTTGTTTTATTCGAAATATTTTGTGTATTATAGCGTCCCCAGCGCTTGCGTGGCAGCAAATGATGCCGTATTCACTGAGAAATTAATCAATTTAGGTTAAAATTTTGATTCTCCCGCCAAATCGTGTGTTTTGGTGACGTGTACAATGAAGTCATAACGGCGCGTATACAAATGAAGTTCCACTGCGCCGTTCGACTCTGCAGCCTTGCTCGCCGTCAAACCTCCCAGATGGCGCTAGCATACTCAGCACTCCACCGTGGCTTTGTTTTTTCCCTTATTTACACCTGGCTTGTTTTTGGTAGGTTACAAAGTAATCGCATCGTGAAACATGGGGTATGCTTGACAAAGAGGGTCACGTAATGCAACGTCGCTTACGCCAATCGGCCAGCTAAAACAAGCAGTACCAACAGCAGTGCGCATCGGTACTTCTATGTTTACGTGTATTTTCTTAACTTTTGTTGTTTACTGCACCGTTCTTACTGCTGTAAAATGGACATCCGTTGCATTTAGGCGCAAATAGCTCGTTCGGCAAGCTTTTAAGCTCTGCCTAAATTGCGTTTGCTTTTGCCGGCTTCAGCCAATCGCACAGCTGGGCTTATATGACATCATAGGTTCTGTTGCGGGAAATGAGCTAGTAGGTCACATGACCATTCCCTTTTCCCCTAATTACACAGCTTATTTGAGTGACGTTTACGTTAAAAGTGGTGTCAGTATGACTCTAACGAGGCAATCTTTCGAATGAACCCAACTTGTGTCTTGTCTTCATGGCTCCTTTAATCTACTCAGCAATGCTGTCTGCGAGGCCGAGAAGGTGATAGGCTGCAGTACTCTTCTAGTTAGCACAGTGTGAAAGGTGATTTATAGTGTATGCGTGTCATATCAATATGCCCTGATGACACTGCGCTACGGTACTAAAATGGGACAAATATATGGAGACACATCTGGTGTAAGTAATGTAAAACCGTACTCTTTGAAATAGGCATAGTTATACGCATATTTACTAATACTTAAGATCAGAGTTTTCTCCTTAAAGCACTTTTTGAAACTAAAAAGAAATGAGATGTTCGGAGTTGAATCCTTGCCAATGTTGCAGATATGCATGTGACTCGACGGTCACTGTAACGTGACTGCTTAGAGTGTCGTAGTTCCACGTGCAAGGCCAGCAACATACCGCAAACATGAACGTGTCCACCTCTTCCCGGATTCCGTCCTCAGAGATGTTTCCTTTGAAATGTTCGAGGAGAAGGAGATCCATGAAAGGACGCGGCGTTTTTCGGCCTGCGTTGGTGGAGGACGCCTCTTCTTCGAGTGTGATCAGGCCGCTGTCTATTTCCTTGCGCAGCGCCTCTTTGCGCTCGGCGATGACCTGCGTACCAAAACACATAAAGAAAATTGTCAGTGATAGCAATTGTGAGGCCAGGTGCCATGAATGCACTCTTATTGCTATTTAAGCCTAAAAACGCGAGCCGAAGAGAGAAAGCTGCCGGAAGCTGCGACATCTATGCATTTCGACGTCTCCGCCATTTTTATCAAGAACGCAAGAGACTATCAAACCCCGAATGACGTACAACGCGCGACTGCACCTCGCGTAGGGCGCCTTTCTCGTGTTCCCAGAGCAGTGTACTCGATCTTTTACTTTTCTTCACCTATAATTATGATATTAAGTGTTGGGTATCCCCCCGTGTATGTCTCTTTCCATACCATATTTTAATGTATCGCACAATTTCTTAGAATACCGATTGTGAATGCTTACAAACTGATATGAACGCAATTAACTCATGCTTTCCCAAATGGCCAGGGTCTCTGTATACCTCTAAAACTAAATACATGACTAACCCTCAATCTAACCCCCCCACCCATCACCCAGTCATGTTTCTTGGCGGTGGCTCTGTCAACGGCCGCCAGTTGCTCAAGCAATCTTCTCTGACGTCATAGAGAAATCGCCGGAAGAATCGCAAGCGAGTCACCACTGATGAATTTTCCCCCTAATATCTCCATTATTTCTTCATGTTTTGCGGTAAAACTGGAATCATTGTTACGGGACAGAGCAGTGTTTTTATAGAACGAAAACTTGTATTTCGCCTTTATTGGCCCTTTTAATGCATCGTCATTCAGGCTTTCACAGTCAAGTATTCTTAGTGGTGACACCAATGAGCCTGGGAATGTTTATTTTCGTCTCACCCACAAAAGATCAAGAATACATAAATAAATAAAGTTGGAATTATATGCCACGTTATATTAAATACTTAACATTAGAGCTTACCGTAAAACAGGCAGTAAAACGGGCGCTACGCCAATTGAATTCGTATTTATTTTATGTATTATAAATTCGTATGTATATTAAATTCTTATTATGAATTCGTAAATTATTTTATGTGTTATACATAAAAGAATAGGTACAGTAATAATTACGGCAGAAATTACAAACCGTCGGCAACCGCAAAATACGAATTCAATTGGCGGAGCGCCCGTTTTACTGCCTGTTTTACGGTAACCTCTAATGTTAAGTATTTAGTATAACCTGGCATATAATTCCAACTTTTTAGCCAAGAATTTGGGTAGACACACAGACCGCCGCCACACGGGTCGATGGGCTCTCGTAAGCCTAACTTCGGGACGGTATTTTTCTTGTTTAATCACAAATAGGCATAGCGAACCTTTAAAATCAACGTGTCATTTACTCTCAGGCTGCCGAAATTTCTCCTAACACCCCTTTTTTATTATATGGTATTTTGATCCTGATACCTTCCACTATACGGCCTTTATTTTCCAGTTGCTAATCTTGATTCCCGCCTCATTTCTCTTCACACAATTTGTAAAATAAATTGGTAGACTGGATGGCTTTTCAGCACAAAGGGGGCTTTCCAACAAAGTTTCTCACAAGCAACTTGTCGAGGATAAAATCCCGGAACACAAATAAACTCACCCGCACATTGTAACGGCTTTATATCATTTTTGCCATGTAGTTCCAGGTAAGAAAGTGCGTCAAGTAAGACATTTCCAAAGAACACCCACAAAACATCAAGAATACATAAATAAATACACTCACTGACGCAGTGTACATAATTGCTGAAGGTGCACTGCTAGAAAGTTCGATTGGGAAAGAGGATAAACCTTTTGACCAATAAGATACTTCCACAAGGCTGGCAGTCTGTGGCATAGCATATGTTTACTCTATTACGAGTTGTTCAATGTGGAATTTGCCAGAAATCAGTTATGCGTGTGTCATAACAAATATTTTGACGCTCAAAAAGAGCTATACTAAAAAAATAGGTTCAACATTGTATAGTAGCGTCAAACTATAAAAAATAGACGTTGAAGTTCTAATACCGTTTTAACTGAGTGAAAAGTTGTTCTTTGTTAGGATTGTACAATTTATTGCAGGTTATTAGAATTTTTTTCCTCGGATTAGGAAAAGGTGAATTATGTTTGTAGTTGATTCTATGCAAACCTTAAAAAATTCTACAAACACATTGTACTAAATTGTACATTATCAAGAAGTGGGGCAACATTATCAAAAAATGGGGCATTCAAACCTTTCGTGTGAAGGAGTGCACGGTATCGAGGCACTTGGCGTATTCTCGGCCAACCGAAGAGAGCTTGAATATGAAATTTACGTGCAACAGAGGCCTGAAGACTCGTTCCAGGAATAGCTCGCCCAACCTGGAAACACGCAGAAAGCCTTTCAGAATCCCAGTATTTGTTTTCAAGACGGTTTGTCGCGTGAATAACTTGTGCTGATATCTTCAAAGCATGCAGCTACAGTGGTTGCATGCTGATTTTTATTTAGGAATATAGTTGAAATGCAGGACAATATGAATAAAGCGTTCTGTATTTTTCTGTGCCAGTACTAAAATTGTCAATGCTGAGCTATAGCAGACGTCGCAATCTGTTTTATTTCCAAGCGTAACGGTATCTAAACCCAATTATCCTCTCAGTAAAATGATCATGGTTGAGCTGCACCGATGTGGTTTGTGTTTAATGTTGAAAGCTAAAATTAATGGTCGATTTCATTAGCATCACCAAAAGCAGTGCGTTTCCCGTGACTAGCGACCATCTCACCACGCAATAGTATAAATTGGCTCATCCGAAGGATATCTTCTCCAAATCAATATTGCATTTCTCGTTTTAAAATGCCCACATCTTCCGTGTGCACCTACTTTCTACTCCCTCAACCTGTAGTTACCTTGGACAAAATGGCATGTTCTTCTCGACGCCCTTTGTAACACGCGGCTTTGTACAGCTTCTAAGAAAAGCTATTGAGCCAGAAATGTCCTTGCATAGGTGTGCTTAATCTACACTTACGTCTTTTTGCTTCATTGCACATCGTACGAATTGGACCAAAGCCATTTTTTTAAAGCAGAGAAGCTAAGTATAGAGTTATCTTCGTTCTGGTGCTTTTTAATGCCTTTAAAAATTCCGTAAATGAGATTAGTTTCGTTTGCCATGTAATGATTTACTTGTTTCACATTTAGGAAATCGCACGGCTTTATTCCTTGAGTGACTCCTCAGTGCTGCTAAAAAACACCGAGGAACGTATGCTGGAAGTTACAAATCGGCCATTCTTGGGCAACGTAGTGGGTTTAATATCTGAGTTGGGCACATGCCACCTCCTTCCGTCATAAAACATATAAGTTGATAGGTATCACATAAAGCACTGGGCTTTCACGGATGGGAAACTCAGCCAAAATGTATCAGAAGGCTTATAAGGTCGATGACGCTATATATTGAACGGCCGTCTGGTCGTAAAGTCAAGCTCCTGAAGAAGGAAAGGCATCGGAGGAAGTGAACTTACAGTAAGCCAAAATACGAACAGAAGAAGGCAAAGAAGGTAAATGCGGCTAAGGTTGACTGCACTAGCGATGTTTATCTACCGGTTTATCCTTCGCAGGTACCTAGACGTCGTAGGCTAAATAAACAACAACGCGCCAAAGAATAACACGCTGTTTATTCCCAGGGCTCAAGTGTGCGCTGCTGAATAGATAACTTCCACCTTTCGTGGTGCCGTGTCCCAACTGAAATCAGCTGTAATTTTAGGCATCAATGTCTGCTATATTTTCGTTTAGGTCGTGCAGCGATTTTCCTTGTCTGAACTGGATTGTGACGCCAACGGATTGGGTTTTTAAGTGCACAGGTCGCTTTCGCAGCTGTTGTAAACTTGGGTAATACAAAGATTTCCTGTATAATACAATATTTGACGTCAGATCAAGCCAAAAGAAGACATGCAGTTCTGTCGTTATTTATAGGTTGGCTTATTAGAAACCAGTATGGACAAGCGAAGAGGTCTGGAGTCTTAGTATGTTGAGAGAGCAAGACCACGGGCATGCTAATGCCTCCTAGACAGCGTCGGAACGGCTTGCGCAAAAAGACGACTTTAGACAGAAGACCGGTGGTTTCTCTTGAGGTTAGCGTCCGTCACTTACCCTCGTATTCACGAACCTAACTTAAGTAGAACTTTTCCCTTCGGACACTTTTCGGCGCCTTAACACGCTTCAAGAACCAAAGTTATGTTCAAAGGGCGCCTTTTCGCGAACTTATCGGACAGAAAAGTAAGCGCTACTTAAGTTAGCTGCCGATCTACCTTAAGTGCGCCTTTTCCCGACCAACATTGCAGACTAAGGTGTAAAATGGGGCGCGTCGTACGCGAGAAATTGACAAAGCTGTAAACAATACAGCGCTTTCCGCGAGCCACAACGATCCCCGCACACTCCTCCCGCCCTGACGCAGCCGTGCGCACACCGCGCACCTTACGCAGGCCCGCCGGCCCGGCCGGCGCGCGATGCGGCCAGCACCGGCACGATGGCGCTGCCTCCGCTGGTAGAGCGACGCCGGCAGGTGCAGCTACAGTTTGCTGCCGCTTGCCCGAATGGAACTAATCCCGCAAACCAAATTACGCATGAAAGAAAGGGGATGATGTTGTGGTGGAAATTCATGCAATATATAATCATGCGCGGTAGTAGCGCAAGCCGCGATCAGTATTCTGCCGCGATGTTAAGCCTAAATTTCCCTGCGGGTACCGGCTGCGCACGGAGCTGGCTGATCCAAGCGCTTCGAAGCTGGCGCCACGGAAGCATTCTCCCCTATTGGCGCAAAGGTCAGGTCCCGCCTACACGCCGTGTACGGATTGGCGCATCGCGCGCTAGCCTCGTTCGCAGGAGCCTAGCGTGCCTCAAAACGGGCGCGTTTGATAAATGCGCCTTAAAGAAGGTTTGTGAAGCGCAAAGCGGCCATTTCTCGTTCTGGTGCTTTTCCGACACTTACGAAAGGCTTCCTTACGGCACAAGTTAAGTATCCTTTCTGAATACGGGGGTTAGTCTGAATTCAACAGCGCTTTCTTTGCTCGGTCTCGCCTTCTACCGGCCACTTTAGGTTCTCATTTGTCGCTGTGAGCACTCGCTGCTTTTAAAGTGAAAGCTTTCTTAGTGGGACCGTTCGCAATCTGCCAAAGAACTAAAACATTTCCCCATAGACTGGCTGGTCGACCGAAAAGCTCCGATAAGATCTCTGGAGACACGGCGCGAAATCCTGTGCACGAAACCTGCTTCCATTGGCCAAACCAGTTACTTGAAAATCGCGAAAACGGAACGTTCCTAGATAAGACAGTGCAAGCATCGATCATGAAGAAGGATTACAACTGTGCACCTTTATCTGATAAACTATTTGTCGGTATACATTTGGAACTTTCGTAGCTGCTTTACTTAGTACTCGAAAAATCGTGGCATGTGTTCGTTTCTCTTCGGCGATATCAGTTTTTGAAGATTTTACGATCAACTGGGCGCACTTTCAGCGAAGGAGAAGCATTCGAAGAAGCATTCGGGCTCCACTCAACTGCCTGCAGGAAGGGATGGTAAATTGTATTTCTTTTCCTCAGAAATAAAAAAAGATCCTAACAACATTCCCAGGCAATTTCGTGGCCGGCAATAAATAAACGGCGCGGGAAAACTCTGATCCCACCGGTTCAGAAGGCATTTAAAAGAAATAAGACGTTGTTTATTCGTTTGCATCATTTCTCACTTGTGAAAAGAGCGGGTTTTCTGGGTTACCGACGACGCAAAAGTTTCGGTATGCCACCTACTTGCATCAGGAAGAGGTATTTTTGCTGAGATATCTTCTTAGTTTGGGCTGATTCATCGACAATTGGTGGTGAGTGAATTTTTTATGGAATATTAGTGCCGTGAGAGGAAGGGAGAAGGGAAGATGAGACGCAGAGAGTAAAGGCAAGGATGGCGCGAACTCATCCTTGCACGTCCTCTGCATCAAAGCGAAAAGATCCATGGCCATTTTTATCACAGGATGCAGAGCCTGCCACGCTACAGAGGAAAGAATTGGGTCGGGCGTAAGAGAGTACCCACTTCAGGAAATCCGAACGCTACCAAAATGGGCCTGTTTATTGCTGTTTATCGAATTAACCAGGCAGCTCGCGCTTTGCTCTTCCCCATTTGTTTGCGCCTTTTTGGCTGTTTTCATTGGTGCATTCAAGTAGCCTCCAGAGAAAAAGGTTGTCACACTTCTTCCGCTCCCTACAGCGGCATTCTAGCCCAACGCAGCGCTGTCGTATCCGCTACTCCCTTTTTTGTATCTTTTTAGCGCGCAGCACTTAAGCACCCACTCCCGTGTTTCCCCGGCGCCCTCATCCCTAGATGTAACCTGAACGGACTAGAAAAACCGAAGACAACATACAACAAGCAGTAAAGCGAAGGAGGAAAGTGTGCCGAAGCTGTGCGGGAGAGAGCGGTGTGCCGAGGCGGCGACGCGCTACGAGATGACCGAGAGAACGAAGGGGCCCCCCAAGGTAGAGCAGGATGAAAGCATGGCTAAAGTGCGAGGGGGAGGGTGGTATACAGAGAGCGGTATATGTTCCCTGATGCGCGGATCACTTTCTGAGAAGCAGCAAAAATGCGGCGTCCTCAAAAACACAGAAGTTCGCGCTGCGCACAAATTGCGCGTTAGAGAGTATTGTAATCGTCAGCCATTTTTTGTGCGCACATCCTTAATGATGAATATTCACCAGCTCGCCCAATTGACAGCTCCTTAGAACACCAACAAACCCCTTGGGAAGCGTGGACGTAAAAGGGAACTACAGAAGCGGTAGAGGGCTCGCTACAGAGACACTAGGGTATATGTCGTTCTCAAAAAAAAAAAATTGCTTGGAAAGCATGTTACGTACTTCAGACAAGATTACCACTGTGATCATAATTACTTTATTTCCCGAAGTTTTCGGGGTGCTACCTCAGACCCACTATTTGTAAGAACCGGATAGCGCTTCTCACGAGACACAATCGTGGTGTGGTAGACAGCAGAGTAAAATGATAGACGCTAGGTCGAGAAGTTTCATGCAAATTTTAAGTGAACATATTTTGTAATATCGTTTTTGTGCATTGTTGACGCGGTAAAGTGCTTTATAATTAATTTAGTTTCGTACCGTGCGCACTACGGCGATGAAGCGGCTTTATACCTGCTTACTGCGATCACGTAGGGGCTGTTTTCATTGCTTTGCGCCGAAATTGTGGTCCCCATGACTGTTTCTGAAACGCAAACGGAACGCGCGGGGGATGGTCATATAGTTTAAATCGCGTTCTGCACATGAAACAAGACCGTTTGAACCGGTTTGCTTCAGAAACTCACCGCATATGGTATCCAAGGTGCACATGGTCACGAGGTACAGCACATTAAACTTCTGCTTCGTGCGTGACAGCTTTCCCAGTTTCGTGGCAAGTATGAACGACTGGTTGTTAATGGTGCCCATAAAGTCGTCCAGGATCCGAAAGTGGAACGCAGGCGTGAACAGACGTCGCCTCGAACGCCACTTGTCTGCACCGCTGAAAATCGAACAGAACATTAGGGCCATTCTTCTTTCGAGAAGCATGTAAAAGCACAATATGAGGGCTCCCCAGAATGTGTCCCCCATCCCCGCTCAGCTGCCCAATAGCGAAGAGCAGAAGATCCATCACTGCCACTTCGTGGACAGGAATCATGACTATGTAGCTGATTCGTTTGGATGACACGCCTCCATTTCTCGTGCGCAGTGGGATGCCTGTCCTGTTTCTTAAAAGGCACAACGCATGTCAGCGCACTATCTACTGATCCGCTGCAATCCTTGTACAAAAGCACGGACTTCCCTACCCCTTCTGGTTGTGCTTCCAACTAATGTTGAGAACCCTTTAACGACTTACTGGCTCATATAAACGCCCTGGGATAGCAACACGAGGAACGGTAACTCTGAACGTCTGTGTTTACAGCGTTTGAGGGTAAAAGTGAGGTTGGGTCAACCTACGGGATCTTGTTGATGCACTCAGTTACGCAAAACGGAAAACGGTGCGGGACGAATATTTACTCTGTTTTGAAGACCGTGCTCCTTTGTTCTCTTTGTTAACTTTTAATGCCAGCACCTCGATTGGTTAACAAAGCGTCGATGCAAAAAATTTGGAGATATAAGAACTTCTTTTTTCGCTGATTAAACGCGACGCGAACAACGACTGCAGTAGCTGTTTGCGTCACGACCAGGCGAGGCAGCCTTGGTGTATTGCGGCATAGAAGCAACTGAATGCAACGCTACCACGTGTAGAGTGGTGTGGTCAGTTTCGGCCAAATCCGTCGAAATTTCCTGAAATCCCCCGCCCTTTGCAGCTCTGGACCACTAATCAAAATGTTACTCCATTGGAAGCGCGATCAGTACTGAGGCTTTGTTGGGAAAAAAAAAAAAAACGTCATCTCTTCGAGGCCCGGTGAATGTTGGCGTCGAACAAACCACTCGTGTGTGGGTCGCAGGCTTCCTCGAAAAGCAGTACTGCATCTCCAAGTATGAAGATATAGTGCCAATCAGCGGCAGCGAGGAAAAACGTTCCGCACGCCAGACAATTCCAGCTCTTCCGGTACAAGATGCGCGATATAGCCAGTGGCGGCGGCACCTGTATTCACGTCCTCGCCATTTTTTTACCTTATTTTTAAAAAAATGCTACTTGTAACAGTTCGATATTCATGTTCTCCGTGAGCTAATCTATCAATCTATAGCAACTTCTGTTCGAACTTTTGTGTCCCTTTAAGGCTGTACGTAATTCAAAGTGGCAGCATGTCAGCCACTCGACTAAAGGACGATAAAAATTTCCAACATTGAAGAGGGGGTGTGGGATATTCCGAATTTATCAACCCGCTATCACAGTACCTTGTAAGCAGTCCAGTTCCCAGCCAACTGTGAAGCAGCGCATACTCGTAGCCCTTATTCAAAATGTTGTTGCTTGAAAGAATTTCCTGAAATAGGAGAGAGAGAGAGAGAGAGAGAGAGATAAACGTTTATTAGGAAAAAAATAGGCGTCACAATAGTATTAGGGGTGGTGCCCTCCTCCAGGGCTCCAGACTCTTCTGCTCCTCTCCGGGCTCGAAGAATTAAGTCCTTCTGAATCCCGAAGTCGGAGCTGGCCAGAGCTGCCTCCCATAGCGCGACCGCATTTGTGGTGTTGTTTCCTGAAGGCCAGATGATAGGGCAGGCCAAGGGTGCATGAAATAAGTTGGAAGGGTTTCCGCATTTATGGCATGTGTCTGTGTGTGTTTGAGGGAACATTTTGGATAGCCGGGATTTGTTAAGGTACGTCTTCGTCTGGATTTGCCTCGGTGTTTGAGCTTCTGCGCCATAAAGGTTCTTGTCCGGGTTGGGGAAAAGGGCTCGTTCACCTCTTTGGACAGTGAGGCATTCGCCAAAGCCACATGGGAGGGGCTGCAGGAGGCTAGGACTGATAGCCGCGCGGCTTGTAAGATCTCGCGCAGCCTGGTCGGCCCTCTCGTTTCCCTCCAGCTCCTCCTGTCCTGGAGTCCAGACAATGCGGTGGAACTGATTCGACATTTTTGGCTCTAGTTTTTTAAGACACTTGTGAATCGTTGTTGTTGTTGTTTGTGGGGTTTAACGCGCCGACGCAACGCAGGCGATGAGGCGCGCCGTAGTGGAGGGCTCCGGATTAATTTTGACCACCTGGGGATCTTTAACGTGCGCCGAAATCTCGTACACACGGGCGTTTTTGCTTTTCGCCTCCATCAGAAAAGGACACTTGTGAATCCTTCCATTTATAATATTTTGCATAGCCTTTTTGGAATCTGTGAATATTTGGAAAGAATGACCATGTTTTATACAGGGTGTCCCAGCTATCATGCACCAAGATTTAAAAAAAGAGTAATGGCGTAACTCGAAGAAAACCTAGTGCATAATGTTTGCAGTACTGTGGAGAAGGGGGCAGCATTTTTTGTTAATGAGACTCAGCTAATTAATTGTAATTAATTATCTCACTCGAGAAGTACTGTCCTAATCACTAAAGTGTCAATGAGGCACTTGTAGGTACCCACGAGGGGCATCTAACTGCGGTATTTTCAGCGACGAACTGATTGCGTACTAATTTATTCTGACTGATAAAGAAAATCCGCGAAATATGAAAGATACCACGTGACGGCGCCTCCGCTCGCACCGTAAAGCAACGCCCTCAAACAGGCTGCCTCTGAGTTAGCCAGAATGAAATAAACAAAAGAAGGAAAGAAGAAATCGCGACCGAGTGTGTGCCTTATATGCACACGCACCCCGCGAATCTTGCTATTGCTGCTCCTTCCATGCATGCCATTGTCAAGGTGATGCGCTGTCTCTTCGGGTAGGTGACAGGGGAAGCACTTGGTTTCAATCAGCTTATTTGCGGACGCTGCATTACAATGCGCGCGGAAGCGCCGTCCCATGGTATTTTTCATATTTCGCGGGTTTTCTTTATCAGTCAGAATAAATGAGTAGGCAATTAGTTCGTCGCTGAAAATACTGCAGTTAGATGCCCCTCGTGGACATCAACAAGTTATTCATTGACACTTCAGTGATTAGGACAGTAATTATCGAGTTAGGTAATTAATGACCATTAATTACTTAAGTCTCATTAACGAAAAAGTTACTGTCCGCTTCTCCACAGTACTGCAAACATTGTGCACTAGGTTTTCTTCGAGTAACGCCATTGCTCTTTTTTTTAATCGTGGTGCATGATAGCTGGGACACCCCGTATAGGTGTAAATTCGAGCTAACTCAGCAGAGTTGCATTTTTTCTCAACATGGGAAATTGCCGAAAACATTAAAAACAGCGAATTAAAGTTTTAACTGTAAATCAGTCGAAGACTGAGCGTTTGCTATCGGGCGACTACAAAGCGCCTTGAGGACCACTTTTTCCTAGTGTTCATTAAGCACCTCCCTGTAATTTTTATACCTTGTAAGTTCGCTATCTGTACCCAACGCTAGGAGTATACAGCAGGTGAAAAGAGTCTTTAACAATACGCTGTGTTCCAGCGTAAACACATCTCGTGACGTGAAATGAATGATGCGAAAGTCAGTACCGTTTGCTCCCTTCACCACACCGGCAAATATAAGTGTAAAATAGAGAAAAGACGAAGGCCCTTTAATTAAGCTGGACCGGAGTGGCAGCGTTTTAGCAAGGGACCACTGAAGGGTTATTCTTAGCTCTCCTGGCCTTTTTTAGTTTGATTAGTTTAGCCACGACTTCGAGGAGAACGAACTCATGTGTAGCTTCCTCTCGTTTCCACTGTGGTTAAACGTGACGAGCGCGACGTTGAGCATCGCTATCGATCGAATTACTGTGTCAGTGCAGTCTTCAAAGCTATTGTGAGACAAAAATGGCGATACAGACGATGCGTTGCTGAAACAAGCAATAAGGCCACGCAAGCCCGAACCCCGCTGTATACGGGGTGACTTCCGCTCCATGCTGTGGACCTCTACGCACCTTTTGCGGCTACCCTTATTAGCATTTGCGCCCACAACAGCCGCTGTTGCTAAAATGGCGACCTATTTGGCCGCTCCTAGCGAAGCACGGTAACAGACGAGGCCCTTTACGGCTTTGCCAGATGCGCCGCAAAACCACTGCTCGTGCTATTGCGCGGCTGGCATTCTTTTTTTCAGTGACCTTGATGTATAGGCAGCACACTGGGACAGAAAAACGTCGTCCAGGGACGCGTTTTGTTTTCCTGGCAGCTTCCATTTGCTGTGTGAGCATGACAGGCTTGACACACGAGGCTGCCACACTTGCACGGCACCATAGAAGCAACGGCGCTTGCAGCCTACGTGGCGAATCAGCCAACTTACCAGCACTTGGAGGCCTCGCTCCAGAGATTTGATGTGGATCTTCAGGTCTAGTTTATCGGTAAGTCTGCGGATGTAGCGTTTACAGGATGCCACCGGTCATACTCGCGTCGTGGATGTTATTGGGCCGACTAAAGTCTTCCACCTCTTACACACACACACGCACAAACCACACACACACACATACACACACACACACACAAGCACACGCACACGCACACACACACGCACACGCACACCACACACACACGCACTATATACGTGGTTGTACGAGGCGCCCTGTGCTTAAACACAGTAAGGAATCTGCTGTTCTGGGCATGCGGAGCTGTATTAATCCTGCCCCAAAATCAAAACATAATTTGTACAATGCTTGTGACTTTTTCCGCTGTTTTATTGCCCAAGGACTATATGCTGGACAACACAAAATTTATTTTTCAGCATTGGTTTATCGCCGTGGCCGGGAAATATACGTCGCACGCCTAGCACTTCAATTTATCTAACCGTTATCGTGCCTAGCCCGCATATATGTGAATGGTGGGCAGTCATTTTAAACTATTAGTATATAATATCTTTTGGGCAGCCATTTTACTGTCTAATTTTTAAACGCAACAGGACCACATTTCTTGTGTAGGATAACTTTCTTCCAAAAAGCCAAGTTAAGACTTCAAAATATTTTGTCCGGCGTGAAAATGTGAACGCTCTGCCGAAGGGTGAGCCCGTTTTTTAAAGATTGTAAAAAAGAAGCCTATTTTATGTCAATCTATCGAGGGAAATTTCACGAGTGGTAACTTGGTGAAGGAATGTGAAGAGTGTTACCGGAGGTATGCCCAAACATGTTCAAATGTATTCCTAGAAAAGGTAGAATTCAAAGCCTCAACACGTAGTGAGGAGGTTTATCTATTGAAAACAAATCGTGAAAGTGCGTCCAGGCATGCTGATTTACCTCAACGTACTCTGCCTTGTAGACAGTCAGCACAGGCCTGAAACCATTGTACAATAGGAACCAGCCGAATCTCCGGAAAGTTTCATGAAGGCCAGTCGCTGCAGCGAATATCACTTAAAGAGAAAAAAAGAGATCAGACATGCCACATGCAACATGAAAGATTTTTTGCCACTGTTTTCAGTAACCAGAAAAAAAAATTCTGTGACAAGATAACAAAAGAGCAGCGCAAAGCCGAGGCCCTGTTGGGCACGTTCTGTTTTTTTTTTTTTTGTTTCGTGCGTTAATATCGTGATGACTCCAACTGCGGAAAGCACGTCAAACGTAGAGTTTTATACTTGTATGTGCTAGAGAAACATGTCGCTGCAATGGCCTGCCGACGTGAGCGCCACATGTCAACCACCAATGTTTCGGTTCTATTTGGCTTGGCTAACGACATGGGTTCTTTTAGCTTTTGAAGCCCAAATCACAAAATTGGTAACATTTTTTTCTTGTTTCTCTTGCGTGAAGCTTTTAAATATTTCTTGCGAAATAAAACGACTTAAACCTTCGATTTCTTTGTAATAAAAAACTTCGTTAAATTATTTTGTTCAATGATACTGGTGTCGTATGCAGCCAAATACAAATTTTCAGTCTGTTCATAAGACATGCCAAGTAATCATGGAACTTTTGTCAGCGGCACATCCCGGCACAATCGCTGGAGCACGGCAGGCATAGGCAAATGCTCCAGGATTTACTCTACTATATAATAAAAAGGAAATACAGTAAAATCTCGTTAATTCGAACTCGGTTAATTCGAACTTACGTTAAACTCGAACTGACGTCCTGGCCCCGTCACAGCCTTGTATATTTTGTAGCAGCCCGGAATGTCGGCTGCTGAAGGAGTCGAGAAAGCAGACGCGTAGAGCTGGTTTGCAGTTTCATGACAAGACTGTTTATTTCCAAAAGAGGCGTACGCCGAGAGCTTTCCCCGACGAGGGAAAGAAGGTGAACCCCCGCGTCCTTCAAAAGAGAGAGGAAAAAGGCCTCCCAAGCGAGCAGACGACAACGGCGCCAGGACTAATGCCAGGAGTCGGCCGGACAACAAGTTAAGCGCTCCCCCGAAAGGCGACCGTTGAAGAGGGCGGGGGAATGACCCCCGTAGTAAGCCGGCGGCGGCGTCGCCAATACGCGTCTTCCACAAAGCCCCCCACCCGTCCAAAGCCCGGCAGACCGGAGGAGAAAGGAAAACATCCCCTCCGGAACCCGCCTGCCACCTTCCGCTACAATTTCAAGGGGAATCCCCGAAAATTGAACGCGTCGCACACCCAGCCACCCTCCAATTCGTGGGCCTCCCCCAACTATTCCCGAATACCCCACAAGAAGCACGGCCCAGGGGGGTGATTACCCAACCCCGTGTGTTGGGGAAACAAACCAAAACCCAAATTCTCAGTTCTAAAACAAACTCAGGGTTTGATGTTTTTTCAGCACTTTTTCTCAGAAGGGGTTGTCAATTCTGCGGCGCCGGGGAAAACCCGTTTGGCACCGCTTCCAGCGATGCTCAGGGCCCCCTACAACAAGGGGGAACCGATAATTCGAACGCGTCGGTACCGAGTGATTACAACATGTGTTGCAAATTCAAACCAAACCAAATTTACTACAGATTCATGCAAATCAGCGTCGAGGCTGGATGTTGACAGCACGTTTTTCTCAGAAGATTACAATTCTGACGCTGCGCCGGAGCTCTTCGGCAAGCTCCAAGCGATGCTCATGGAGCCGTGACACAGGAAACGCAAGCAAATGCATTTTACCGATTGCTTTTAATTTTCATTGCCTCGACCCTGCCAAGTAAATAAACTTGTTTTCACGCATAGACAGCGTGATTATTTCGACCTTACGGCTCACTGCTCCCATGACTGCTATGTCAGTGCCTGTTTGGGGTGTATAACTGACTGATCCATTAATTTCGTTCGCTGGTTGGCCTCCACGAACATTATTTAAAAGATCACCCTGCCACAAACTTGTAGTAGAGCCTAATTCGCGATAGCAAGTCCAGAGGTGGCTTTTTTGTGTTTTGCCCGCGTAGTGTGGCGTGCTCTCCATTCATTCTAGCGCCCTCCCTCTACTTCGAACTCCGCTTAATTCGAACAATTTTAAGGTTCCGTTCGAGTTGGAATTAACGAGGTTTTACTGTATTAGGCGGTCACAGAACATCTTGGTCATGGCTTGGGAGCCAGATGTACCGGTTGTGATTTCAGTGGGCGTATTTTGCCCCTTAAAAGCAATCGGGTTTCGTGTGGCTGGAATTTCATCACTTACCTACAATGCGTAACGCTGGGGCGGGCTAGCCTTTCATTCCTTCGGACGCTAGCTCTCGAAGAGCTTCTGAGTTTACGAGAATGTGAAGCACTTTAAACGGTCACCGGTGGCATATGTTATTGCTCGGGCGTGAACTTGTACGCAGAAAACGAACGAAGGTAGTGTTGGGTGACACACTTTCCCTAAGGCAGCACAATTGCGTGCTTATACGCTTTGGTTTAATAGTAATTCACGCGTCCTTGTGGAAACTTATGACTGGTAAGTTCCTATAAGCGAGTTGTACAATTTATGCCAGTTGTATCTTCTTCAAACAAACCTAAAAGCATAAAAACTGTTGATGAATGTTAACCGATACGCGCAGATGAACTTAATTGTTCGCACGGCTGAAGCACAACTTCACTCACCACGGCAGTTTTATGACACATACCTCAGTCCTTGTGCCGTCGAGTGCGCGATTCTAACTGAAATGAACCACTCCATAAGCAACTGAGCATCAGCGAGTATTTCGGATACGGTGGATATGGGCATTAATTCGATGTAGGCCTGAATAGAAGAACGGTTGCGATATTGTCAGGGACCATGAAGGTTTTCAGGTTTTCCGCGGGAAACTGCCGTTATAGAAACCCTTTACCTTTCTCTCATATCGGAAAAAGTTCTGATAAAACTATATTGCATTATTCCATGGCGTAAATTCCAAACAACGTACTTTACGTTGAATAGAAAGACTTCGGAAACCAATCGTCGTGCGGAATAGTGGAAGTATGCGGGCCGTTGGGCGGCTTCTTGCGCTGACGCTCGGGCTTGCAGCATTCTGTATACGTGCTCAGCACAGTCGATTAAAAACTTATTTTTAATGTTATATAATATATATATATATATATATATATATAATATTTTTATATTATATATTCAGCTGATGCCTGTATACCGACTACCAGTGCGCCTTGAGATCTCAGTAACTCTGTAAGACAATGCGAGTTTTGCAAGCTTCTCGAGGGGCATCTGTAGAGGTACTTTGTTAGTGGGTCGCCATCGCCTTGCTAAGGAAGTTTCCCGATGTTGCAGTAGGAGTACAGTAGTTTACTTGCCGGTTCTGTATGCTCAGGTAGCATTGGCAAGCTTTCTGGTATGGCCTATTGTGTTTTGCGTAGGTGAAGCAAACTGCGCATTGAGCTACCACTTCGGGCTCTGGGTTACGCATGACAACGGAACGCCGTGCGGATCTACTTGGGTCCAGCGAGCAAGCTAGTACACAAGGCGAGCCCCTAAAGTGCTCTGCACTTAATAAACATCCGTCAGGCGCAACTCACGTGCACTGAATCCGGCTGGCGACATTGGCTGATCGCAGGCTCTCATGACGATCCACTGCGACTGAAAGGGGAAATGCTGCCGAACTTGCGGCAGCTTTTGTAGCTGCTTCAGTGTTTTGGAGTGCTTGATCCGGGCCACCCATATTAGTGCTCCTACGACGAATGCACAGCTCGCCACAATGCGCAGCAGTGCACTGGCGGCGTTGGAGGCTGCGGCCACCCAGCTGCTATCTGGTCGCAGGACTGTGAATCCCAGCGCAGCGAGCACAGACATGGCTAGACGTGGGTTGAACGGGTGGAGAAGAAAAAAAGAATACCTTAGAATCCGGATTTTTCTGATTATGTACGTTTTAAATGTTTTCTTTCGTGTAACCGAATCGTGACAGAGAAAAAGTCGGTAAATCAGACGGACATCTTACTCATGCCACGTATACGTGCGAGGAAATACTTAAAGTACGGTCGCCCACCCGCCTTAGCTCGGGCAACGCTTTACGCACTTACCGTCTTCCCTGCCTTGTTCTAAGGAAAACATAGCCACAACAGCTGCATTTCTCTTACGTTAGGGATTAACTGGAGTCCTGAGCGTTCCTCTGAACAGTGTTTCTCCGTATTTTTTGATCATATGCTACGCAAAAGTCGAATCTGCAGTCTCAGCTAAACCTGTGGGCGACTGTAGTACAGTAGAACTTGACCTACACAGTTTGTTACTTCCATGCTTGAACTGAACAGCGCTAAGACGGCACAAAGTTAAGATTCGGAAACACGGCCTCTGACTAACAACTGTTTATTTTTTTTGAAAGAATATTTATAGCAGAACAAAACGAGAATGGTTATCTTTGTGCGTATTCGGGCAAGCGGAAAACAGATAAGAAAAGGCTGTGAAAGCGCGGGCTGTTAGGTGAAACGTGAGCTTCTCCTGAACTCGTCAATTATGCGATTTCTTAATCCAGCAGGGACCACGGTTTGTAACTACTTCTTTAGTAATTCGATAAGTAAAAGCGTATGACGGAAACAGCCTTTGCAGAAGAAATGGTTTGGCACCAATTTTTAGGCTGAGATCTAAATAGGTGAAGTAATGCGAAGTTTTGCCTTTCATTCACACGAAATCAGGCTAGAGTAATGGTGCGAAATCGGGGCCATCTTGCGTGCGATATTTTAAATGGCGCTGGGAAACTAAAGAGACAAATAATATAATTACTAATACAATAGGTTAGACAAAAATCGGATGCTTTAATTTAAACACGTGATGCCTGCTTCTTAGAAGGCTATATGTATACCTAACCTAGACAAAAATGCCACTTCCCGGTGGCTTTCTTGAACAGATACATGCTTTTGTGGTAATAAACATGTCCCGAGAGATGCACATAAAAATTCTGTTTTGCATTTCGTCTAAGCTGATCAATATAGCATCTTGAAATTCTGCCTGTTAGTCCTGTGTTTTCAGGAGTTCACAAACATCCAACCATGAGTGTCCTGAAGAACGTTCTTACCAGTAGTAATCAAACATCCGCCACTCGGACAATAAGAGCAATCTTGTCACGTGACATGCCGGTGACAATTCCAAGCTCCGACGCGTCCACCATTCAAAACAGAAGCAGTGACCCAAGCAACTCATGCGTTTTGGGTGTTCACCGATAAAAGGTTGCATCGCCAGTTTCTGTTGTCTCTGAGTTTACAGGGTAAACTGGTTACGTGGGATTAAATAAAGAGGTGGGCGGTGCAATAACAATATCAGCTCGCGCCGCCTTTCAGTGCTGCTAGCAGGCAAGAATAAAGATGAGTGACTTATGCCTCGTAAACGACATGGGGTTACTAAAGGGCTACCGGGAACTAATTTCTCCTGCTTCCGTGTTCCAAATATAAAATGTCGGTGCTGTTTAGGACAGTAAAGTCAGCAATCTGTAAACCCGCCTATTTCCTCATAAACATAGAGTGTACCAAGGGCTTTCAGCCGAAGCTGTAACTCAGTCGCTATGGCGTTCGGCTGCTGAGCCCAAGGATGCGGTTTCAATTCCCGGCCGCGGCGTCCGCGTCTCTGATGGAGTCGAAAAGCAAAAACGCCCGTGTTTGCGAGATTTCGGGGCACGTTAAAGTTGCCCAGGTCGTCAAAATTAATCCGAAGCCGCCCAATACGGCTGCGCCTCATCGCCTGGGTAGCGTCGGGGTGTTAGACCCCCACAATCAATCAGCAAAGGGCTTCTCTCGTTTTGAAAGTGTGCAGATGCAAAATTTTTTACGGCAAGGAGTATCGCCAATAACCGGTTAAGAACGTGTACCTCGTTTTGGCCCAACGCCATTGACTTCGACGACAGTTCACTTACCTTGTAAACCTTTGCGACACTTGAAATGCCCTGGTTTGCTGTAGTCCGTGCGTAGAGCGTAGCCGAACTTGTAGTGGAAATGGTCAGCGAATGGAAATCACACGCACGGAGCTTTTCAAGAGGCAGCCGGTCGCAAGTGGGACAGAACAACGCCGCAGCAACAACACCGCTCCGACCCCTGAGCTGCCACAGGCGCAAACGTTGGCGCTGTTGCCGGGTGAGACGATGCGTGTTTTGTCCTTGACGCGCTTGCCGTCGATACACCGCGCACGCATCCAGAGAGATTGTTCTGAACGAAACACCCAGATGTTGTGCCTGACGGAGGGACTATACTAAGTACACGCCAGCCGGAATGGAGGTGAAGGTCGGGAGAGAGTTACACTCTGATTGGACGGGTTTCCCCGAACGTCCTTGACCGCGCTTTTCGTCCAGTGCTTTTATTTTCTTCAGGTCCAAATAGACGTAGCCGGCAGGCGCGGGAGATTGAGTTTACGTTTATGTTACCATATTTGTTTTTTGTTCCACAGAGGAAGCGCTGCAGATCATATCTGATGCGTGTGTGTACTGACGTCGGTGAACGAAAAGACTTCGAAGAGACTTCGAAGACTTTGGAGGGAACGGTGTTGACTGATCATCATCGTTCTGTGTAAAAAGTTCGCTTTTTAATTTTTTATTCTTCAAATGAACCATTTAGGGTATAGAAACACTAGAAATTTCACAGCACTTTGTTTGCGGAGTCTTTGTAAGTAATTTTGTTAACCTGCAACCCAGTTTTTAATACATGCGGACATAATTCAATCACACTCGTTCTGCTTGCGTATATTGAAATGGGCGGACGTGACGGTAACGGAGTTAACTTCGGAGATAGAGTTTGGATAGGTTTGTTCTATTTCTTTTTGTTTTTAGATCAAATTTAAAAGAACGCATCGTTTTATTCATGAACTAAGAACAGGGCGTAATACTCGAAAGAGATAGACACAGACTAAGTAGTGGTAGCAGTGAAGACATTTTATTCGGCCGAAACGACAGGCCGGGAATGGCGACCGCCTGGGCAACCGGTCTGCGCTTTTATCCTTCGTCTTCAAGCCAATCTAACACTTAAGAAAAAGTTCGCTTTCCTATGTGCCATCTGTCGCCCAATTGTTTTCAAGTTTAAAAAAAAAAAGAGTTTCAGTCAAGGCTTGGCGTTCTACTCGGTCCCTTTGTTTGAATCATCTTGACGGTGAATGGACGAGTGCCCTATTTAGTACTGCGTGTTATTTGGCGATCTCTCACACCAAGGAAGGACCAGGTCGTATCTCCAAACCAACTCGATTTAACTCCGCATCATTTTAATGATGCGATTGTAGGTTGAGATTTTGCTATACAGAGTGGCTGGCCAACAAAGCCTCATCGCGTTCATGGCGAGTGGTACGAAATTGCTTTCCCTAGGAACTCTTTTAATAAACAGTGTAACTTCTCCAGTTTTGGCCGTAAACCTGACGTACAAGACGGAGAGTGCTGAGTGGGGTGCGCGAGTCGTGGAGGGTATGAAAAAGTCAGTCCCACTTTTACGGGCGATCCCCTTAGAGGCTGCGGCGGTTGGCGGCTCCTGTCGTCGTCGTTGTCGTAATCATCGTCGTAATCATCGTCTGATGTAGTCCCGGTACTAAAACTGTGGGAACCTTGTTTACGCCTAACGGGTGCCAAAACCTAACGGGTGCTAAAAAACACCGGGACACTCGTTTACCCCTCCCGATCGAGCGCTTTGTAACGCGTGCTATAAAAAAGCACCGGGGCACTTGTTTAAGCCTCGTGCTAGAGAGCTTCGTGCTTCAAACAAAAGAAATTTTTACAGCCAAGCTGTATACCGTAATACCCGCGTACAATACGAGGTATTTTTTCCAAATTTTACTATGTAAAATTTGTGCCTTGTTATATTTGTGGATCCCAAAGTTTTCAGCCGAGAATGTGCACTTTCGGTTTTGGTTTCAGCGGAGGGTGCGCCATCTTGCGGTGGCGTTAGCTGGCTGCTGCTTATCTCAGCCGGCGCCATTTTGTTTGTTTTGACCACGCGAAGGATCGGCACCGTTCACCGCAAGTCTATCACGATGTCGAGTGCACAAAGGCATTATTCGGCTGCAATTAAAAGAAAAGTTATTTTATGTGCCGAGACCAACAGGAATTGCGCCGCAGGACGGTTATGCGAGCACAGACGGAAGGTCAGCAAATACAGGGATGGCCATTTGTCTGTCCACTGCCACGACTGCGGCTGCGTGCCATGGTTTGAGCAATGTGTGGTACGGTCGAAACACAAGGAACAAAAAGTAAGAGAAATAGTACAGGCAGATTTGATTAGTAAAGCGGGGTTGTCCTGTGTGGATGAAAACTTTTTTTCTGATTTTGCTGTCCCCGAATTACACCTCGTATTATACTCGGGTCCGTATTATACGCGGGTTTTTATGGTACCTGTACCCCCCAACGGTTTCATCTCCGTTGGCTAAAGTGCCAAGGCGCCAATACTACACGTATAGACTGCATGCTCCGTCCCTCCCCAGGTTTCACTTTAATCGAGATGGCCCAGGATTTTTATCTAATAAAAATTGAGGAATGAAAAGAAACACGAACGATATGACCTATTTGGCATAGTTTGGCGCCGAGTTTGGATTTTGGAGGAGTTTTTCTGGGTCCATATGCGTGTCAACTTAAAGCCAAGCTTTAAGAAAGGATATAAAATCTCTGGCAGGGGCTCTGATCCGGTCCGAGCGATGAGCGGCGAACGCCATGTTAGCTGTTCGTGCAGATCGGTGCCGACTTCGCCACAAGCTTAGACCGACGAACTGGCAGCGTGTTTCGGCGACCGGTAAAAAGCTGCAGGCGACGTCTGGGTAGGATGCACTGTCATAATCTGTTTTGTCAGTGGTGGCGTCAGTTGCGCTGATCGCTATTCTGATTGTGCTTGATGTATGTCAACAAGTTCTTCCAGCTTGGTTCTTTGGTGTTGTGGACTTATGATACCCGCCTCGTCGTCGTCGTGCGTGTGCTGTTATCAACAGCTTATCTGCCATGTGGGGGCCTATCAGGGATTCAGTGCGCTGTATAAGCACGCCCTTGTTTTCATCTATGTTGTCAAGGGATCGTATAGCCCTTTCGATGGAAGAACAATATGGCTATTCTACGCTAATGTGGACGAGAAGCCCAGGGAAAAGAGGGTGTGAATAGCGAAGGCGTTTGGTGGTTTCACTGAAATATTGATTGGAGGGATTGCTTCTCCATTTCAACAATAAAGGGTCATAGATCCGGCTTTACAAATCTACTGTTCACGACAATTTCGTGTGTTCTAATAGTTGCCTATAAAATGTCCTCCTGGGTTCACGGACTCACGGTGAAAAGCTATTAGGCTGAACCCCAGAACACATGCATTTGCACGGCGCTACTCCGTCGTTTTAAAGCGACGCCCCGTCGTTTTAGAGAATTCGGCCCCTGGCCTTCTCCTGTGAGCGTTGCACGGGACCGAACGGCTTTGAGCCGGGGTAGGGAATACAGCTACATCAAAGGTTAACCAAGCGAAATCAAGGCTCAACCAGACTAAGCCAAGCTTTTCATTTGCATATCCAAGGTTAGCTAAGTCGCTTCCATTTTTTCCTTTCGTGTCTGCATTTGGCTTTTCGGGGCTTTGTTTTTTTTTTGTCTTCAGTTTTTGATGGAGATGTATAAAACGCGTGTTTTTATATCGTTCGCTTAATCCTAAAGTGTTTCTAGTTTATTGATTTTTGTATTCTTGTTCTTTTAAAACTCTCCCCGACCAATTTATTACCATTTACGCTATTAAAACAGTGAATCTAGTAACTTCACAAATATACAGAATTATGGTTGGAACTTGGTTGGAACGTTCTCATGGTTTTGTATTTGTGTACCTGTTTGTTTCTTGGAGATTTTATTTTGGCTGCTGCCTTGTGAGATCTGTGTGTAATGTACATATTTTATTTTGTCAGCTAATTTTTATAATTTTCTCTATGTGTATTCTTTTACTGTTGTGTTCCTAAAATTTCCTTAATCCAAACATTTCCAATTCCGCTATTACAGCAAATAATTGGCCTAACTTTGGCAATCCAAACCGTACACGGTCGGGGCTGTCGGGGTACTGGGCAAAGCACCCTATCCAATAAACCTAGAGTGACATTTGCAAGAAGGGGCTCAGCATCACTCGGGGAAGTTAAAAATGTTATGAATGTCATCCATTTGCAGCGGTGGTCATCAAGCGTGCATTTTGGTTTGGCCGGGCACATTTCCACAAAGGTGCCCGATTCAGCCAATGACTCAATGCAGGTACGTTTTTTTCCACAGAGCAGGCCGTGGTGAGGGTATCTTATGCGTGGGGCTACTGACTTGGGTTTACAACCAAAACGCCGGAAATACTTCGTAACGTACGCCTCATTAAACAAAAATTCTCAAGTTCTTTTTTAACCGTTACAATAACTTGTTTATTTTACAAACACAGCATATACGGTCCTGTATGCGCAGTCACCTTAAGTTATTAGTTGTGAGCAACAACTGATTAATAATTTTTCCTCAGGTAATGCACCCATTTTTTTCTCTGCGTGCATACTTGCAAGGAGAAAAAGTTTTGACGAAGACATCGCTGAAATGGCGGTGGGTATACCGCAACTACACTGGTGATTGGGGCGAAGTAATTTTGAACTGTGTTTTGACAAGTAGAAGTGTGCAAACAAACAACTTCTGATATACGCTCCCGAACACTTGATCGCGCTTACAAAGTGCGGTGCCAACCTTACGCTAACTCTTTTGTTAGGACTTCTCTGGTTCAGAATTCCTCGCTGGCTAACCGATGAGGATACGTTTACACTATTGAGGGATTGTTTTTTATTTTATTTTGTTTCCTTCTTCATGGCCTGGTAAGACCTTCATTTATGGTATGAGCATAAATGTGCTTCGCTTCTTCTGTAATTAGCATGCCCAAATTATTCTTCAGCTCATGCCTTTAAGACACATTTCTAATTAGAAGCCTGCAAGGCACTCACTAAATACACAGCTTGTTAGCTAAAACGAACGCCCAACGATTGTTCACGTGAGTGCTGTGCTCGCATTGTGTAGGACCCTGGTGTGAAACGCCATTCCAATTCATTTTAAGTGCAGGGCAGCTTATGGGCGCGCACTGTCGTCGTAGCTCGATAACGGTCGATGTCAAGCGAGTGCCGGAATTAGGCGGCGCAGCGAAATAACGGACACAAAAACAGCCTGGTGTACGATAATCAAGGGATTCACGCTGAGGCTTCGAAAATCACGCGGTTTAAATGGTTATAACAGTTCGAACCTCGTAAACTGCTGGAGTTTGTAATGCATCTCCCCGTTGTGTTGCGCAAGGGAAACTCCAGGAAGCTTTCAGGCATCATCTGAGTATATAACCGGCAGACCCCGCGTTCATTGCGCTCGTACGGTTGGTTTTTACGGTAGTAAGCGAATAAAGCGGCCGCGCAAGAAAAAAAATGGCGGGTTCAAAATACCGCAGAAAGGCTTCCGCCGCGCAAGAAGAAATTCGCGCGTTCGAAATGACGCACAAGGGCTCCAGCCGCGCACAAAAAATATTACTACACGCCTACTACAAGCTTTTATTGTATCGCGCATCATCTACGGGAAGGCGTACCTCCGACTCACCAAGGGCGAGGTCGAAAAGCTAAACATTGAAATCAGAAAAGCATACAAGACAGCCCTGTGTATTCCAAATTTGACATCTACCATCAGACATCTACAGCTCGGGGTTCATGACACAGTTGAGGAACTGTGGGAAGCTCGGAAGATAGCCCAATTAAGCGGTTAAACCAAACATCCAATGGAAAGTGGCTATTGGAGCAGTTACGTATCACCATGGGCAGGAAGCCAGACCCGCTAGAAGATCTTGCTCCAGACATGAGAGCAAAAATTACCATCAGTGGAAAACGTAGGAATATGCATCCCATGCATAACGCCGAGAGAAGGGGAGCCAGGGCCGAGTCCCTGGGGCGAATATGGCACAGCAACCGGAACACCCTACATATGGACGCTGCCGTACCTCAAAAGGGCAAGATGTTAGCGGCAGTTACTACACCGGATGGAAGAGTTGTAAATTCGGCTACCTTAAAGACAAAAATCGCCGCCCAGGGGGAAGAAGCAGCCATCGCCCTAGCTATCGCTTACAACCCCAGGGTAATAATTTTAACTGATTCGGAAGAGGCCTGCAGAAACTTTATACAGGGCAATGTCTTCAAAATCACTCACCAAATTCTTCGTAAACGCCCACCGGAAAGTGTGCTCATCATATGGACGCCAGGACACACGGGTCACAAGGGGAATGAGGCCGCCGATGCCACAGCTTGAGGTCTTCTTATCAGTCCATGGCCCCCTTCTTCTTACAAGGGGGCCTTCTTATCTCAGCTCCTTTCGATTAAGCCCCGTCCTTGGATATTGTGAGCGTAACCTTCACCGAATATTTGACTATATTGAGGCTCAACAGAAGAACATTTCGACCACCGGCCAAAATCCTCACTAAAGAAGAAGAAAACACTGTCAGGAGATTACAGACAGACACATTACCCACACTGGTTAGACTGCCCTGCTGGTTCCCCACGTTACATTCTCCTTTTTGCCCACACTTCCGGGAGAGGGCAGACGCGTACCACACAGTGTGGGCATGCCAGTACATACCAACCGTACACCCACTCACAATTACGTCCAGGGAGCAGTTGGAGGTCACCCTGCGAAGCGATGACCCTGCCGGCCAGCGATGGTTGGTAGAGAGGAGGCCACGGCAATGGAGGCCACTGGAATCCCGTAATTGGGATAGCCACCCTCTTTCCTCCCTCTTTTTTTCTTTTTTTTTTTTGAATGAAGATATGTTCGATCAATCAATCACGTTCGAAATCACGCAAAAAAGCTCCAGCATACGAAATTAAAGCAAGCACAAAAAAAACATAACTCTCGCTTGCGCAGTTTCAGGCAGGGGGCGCGCGCCAGCACTGCCATGGCGGGAAATTTGAATTGCATATTCATCAAGAGAGGAGTGACACAGTGCGGCGAAGAGCATGATGGGTTGAAGAGTTGAAGAACAGTTGAAGAATTTGAAGCCTATTTTCACACATTTTAAAAGTGCAGTAAGAGTAATAATACAGAAGGAGGTCCTTTATTTAAAAAAAAAAAAACTGTCCGGGGGACCTCCTGTGTGAAGGTGCGTAAAAGAAGAGCGTTAGATTAGGCAGCAAGTAAACCATGCATCAAAAGAAAACTAGCAAAAATAGGCAGAAAGCGCTACACGCGCAAATATATACACATCCATTTGTAGCAATACAAACAAATGCACACCAAACACTGGAGAGAAAGGATTAGACACAAGAACACATGCTCTGGAAAAAATAGAGCTACAATGGAAACACGTTTATACATTATGCCAAGGTAGATAATAGAAAGCATTTCAATTGGTTTGGGTGGTAGCAGTGAGCGGATAATACGGTGAATCACTGCTCTGCACTTCAGACAGCTTTCACATTGAGTGGAACGGCTTTAATTTTTTCCTTCTATTTTCTTTAAATATACTTAATATGTCGACCATTTTTCCCACCTCCTTTAGGTTACGCCGACGCCGGACGCTACATTTTTGCTTAAAGCAGAATTTATACGTTGCAATGAAGCTGAACAATTCATTTTCGCGCTTTCATTTCTTGAAAATATCCGCGTAGTACCGCAAATATGTATTTTTTTTACAATTGGGGGAACGAATAACGATGATGATGATGCCCCCGAAGTTCCTTGACGTACCCATAATTTGGAATATGCCAGTGCTAAATCAGTTGTTGAAATATCTGAGAACTTCAATATACTAAGTTATTTCCAGGACAAATAGGCCAAAAAGAAAGTTTAAAACCCTAATTACCCATCAATTAGTACCTAAGCGACCTGAAGCTGAAAGAAATGCTTGAATACAATTATATATATATATATATATATATATATATACATTCCTTTTGCACACCCCTATTTGTTTTCCGAATAGACAATATGAGTGGAACATATAGAGTAAACCCCAAACGCTCAAAAGGGTCCTTCCAAATCAGTTGTATTACTGCGGATAAGCGGCGACAGGCGAGTAAAAATGTTCGCTTATCTCGGTGACCTGGCACCACACGCATAGTTCCGTAGGAGAAAGCCCTGTGCTAACCAGGTAGAAATTTAGCCTTGGAATACTGCACCGCAGTTCAGTAACGGTCACGTGGCATTGCCGCGAACTACAAAAATGAACATTCCACCGTAACTTTAATTATTGATGCTTCTTCAAAGGGTAGGAGTGCATCTGAACGAGTGGCGTCTGAATGCCAACGTCTCCTTAATCTTGAAGATGCAAAAAACACGCAGATTAGGTACGCCTAATAGAATGGGAGCTGTGACAGTGAGATCCGCTAAGTAGTCCGCTAGCTCCTTGCCGCTGATGTCCTTATTGCCAAGTACCCAAGTCCAAATGTACCACCTTCACGGGCCTTGGAAGAAAAAAAATAATGTGCGATGCAACGGAGAGTCGAAAGAGGAAGTTAATGCCGATATAACGGATATAGAATCGGATAATATGTAGATTTTTGATACATTTCGCGGTACTTTATTACAGATAGAGAGCTAAGGATGAATTGCAGAAGCAGCATAATTGCTCTTAGCGGTTTATTCTTCCTCTTGTAATGCAAATGCGACAAAGAGGTATCTTTAACGTTGTGTTATAAGTGGCAAGCCTCTATTAACATGACAAATAAAATAAATCTGATACCGATGATTTGGAACTTTTTTCTAGCGTTTCAGCGTGCTTTAAACTTTTACACTGCTTCGCATTTACAAAAAACTGTGCTTTTGACGCATGATCAGCTCGACTCGGGTGATCGCTTCTCCCCGCGGCTAACTCTACTGATGAGGCTACCGAATAACAGGTATGAATTTCCTAAGTTCATTTCTCGTTATCTTTCCTTAGCTTTTAAAGAGCCACTTCAGTCCCCACACGTTCCCAAATAGTTAAAACGTAAATTCGCGGAACAATTGAGAAATGCGAACATTTGAAAGCTGGTAGAAACGCGAGACAAACGTGTCAGATTAGTACAAACGAGGGGTCACCGGTTCTGGCATTTCTTGAAACCTAGAATTGAAATTCCGTTAGAGAACGTGCGAGAACTGGAACGAGCAGGAGAAGAAGAAGACGCAGAAGCCGCGGAATACGACGGCCCGATTGCCTGTACTGTTCCGCCACCCGGGAAAACAGAGCGTCTGCGCTGTCTTCCTACCGCGGCCGCTTCCTTCACGATGGCCAGAAGGTAAGAAAAACGGACGCGGCGACGATAATTGGCAGTAAAGACTAAAATTTTCGTAGCACGAGTACTCAAGTCGGATTCGTGCAAGGCTAAGAGCTTGAATTTAGGTCCGTGCAAAGTGAAGAACCTTACGCTGACTTGACGGCTTCCGGGCTGATGTGGCTCCACTGAAGCACGTAAGGGAGGCACCTTTCCTGGAAAATATTGTTGCTAATTGGTGCGTTCATGCAAAGCTAGCATTCCGGTAACCAAACAATACCTATCTACCTAGCTCTTGCTCAGACTCAGACACGCGACCGGTGATTAGGCCTGTATATTGAACGGTAACCGCCTACGCGACTGGAGCGGGTAGCTAAGGAACGCTCTTGGTTTGACTTGCGCGTATCGTGAACATGGTGCCACATGACCTGACTTTTTCTAGGATTCGCCACGGCAGTGTTATGTAGCGCCCAATTAAGCACTGACGTGTCCAATAGCCTTCACTATATTAAAGACGATAGTCTTTCTTGGGATACTTGAACGGGAAAATTTTTGTCTGTCTGTCTGTCTGTCTGTCTGTCTGTCTGTCTGTCTGTCTGTCTGTCTGTCTGTCTGTCTGTCTGTCTGTCGGTCTGTGTCTGTCTGTGACTCGATTAAGCCAGCCGGCCAAACTAAAACGGATGCTGCTAAATAGTCTTAAATGCTCACAACCAAATCTGAACGTCTAAGTCCGGTTTTATTGTTGAACCAGAACAAAACATTACGCAAAATATAAGGCAGAAAATCAATACATGAGTAATATTTACAGACTTCCTTAATTGAAAAAATAGGAGTGCTTCCTTTTTGCGATAGCAAATAAAATACATCGACTATAAAAAAACCATCGCCTGCTGTTGCTT
The DNA here is from genome assembly GCA_013339765.2 of Haemaphysalis longicornis. Lineage (NCBI taxonomy): Eukaryota > Metazoa > Arthropoda > Arachnida > Ixodida > Ixodidae > Haemaphysalis > Haemaphysalis longicornis. Next base: position 47,604,053 of record CM023456.1, read on the forward strand.
GCGCTACCTGGCGGAATTGGAAAAATTAAACGGCAACAGCTGTCTCAAGGAATTTTTTTCAGCACTAGATTCTTTACGAGGGAGGATATGAACGTGCACGTGGGTTTTTTTTGTTTATAGCTTGCCGCTTCCGGCGGTGGCCTGGATAGTCACCATAATGCTCCCCCATGCCGTGCAACCCACTCTGGAGGAGGGTGACCATAATCCCAACGATGAGACCATCCCCGTCAACGCGTCCCGGCAAGAGACCAATTCTGTCGTCGACATCACCAATGTAAGCCAGCACATCTCACGTTAGCCGTTGATGTGTGCAATGGCGCTTGTCAAGCTGACAAGTTCATTCAGCAATTGTCTTCGTGGCAGGGCGCTTGCAACAATATTAAAGCAAGATACACAACAGACATTTTTACACCCTTCTTGTCCGAAAAGTGTGTAAAAATCTTGTCCCATGGCCCACACGCCTTTAAAAGGTGTTTTGACTACGAAAAAGTCTAAGGATGAAAAAGAGTATGCTTGTGAACCCCCCAAAATAAGTGCGTGTGCAGCGAAGCTACGCGTGAAAACACGCAGCTAGACATACAGATGCATTCAAAACGCACAATTCACACTTGTACCCCCAATTAATTCAGCAAGAAGGCCAACGAGAGCTGCGCGGGGAGAGCAAATAAATACTTCCTTGCCACGCCTGAACAGTTTCTCTTTTTGTTTTTATAACCAGAACAGGAAAGTTTTTTGGTAAAGTCGCCCGGCTTGTCAGAAAAATGAAACATTTCAGCGGCTATTTCGAAATTGTCCACTTAATGGCAACGTATACATGTTAGCATAGGAATTTTCAAAAACGTTTTAATCGTGAGCAGATTAAAGCACTGTAGATATTATGTTCGATAAGTCATGAAATTTTATTAAAACAAAACACCTATTTCACACCATATCAACACCCTCGAAGAAAAGTGTTCATTACTTCAACGCCCTTCTTGCTGCATGGGTGTAAAGGTCGTTTCAACTTAGGAAGCTCGGTGTAAAACACCTTAAACTTTGGACGTCTTTTCTAACCTTTTAGAGTGGCGGACTCGAACATTTTCCACTAGCGGCGGGATGTTTTTTACTTCACATTGTTTAAAACGATACCAATCACAGAATTTATTAACAGCGGAGCTGTTCAAGCTTGAGCTGGGTCCGGTAGTGGTGGTGGTGGTGGCAAAACGTCTAATGAGCCGAAAAGAAGGGGTAGAAGGGCGTGGGTACTTAAGTCCAGAAGGCCTCTTGACTGGGCTGCCTCCAGTGCACGCCGCACCAGGGCGACATGGCGCTCCGGTGCGGAGCTGGTCATCTCGGACTCCCACTGTTCAGGGGAACAGGAGGAGTAGGGGATGTGGGTGTTGGGGGCAGGAGAAGACGAGGTGGTAGGTGTTGAGAGAGAGAATGACAGTGTGGGCAGTCGGGTGGAAAGAGCGAAGGGGAAATGTGGGACAGGATGATGTGGTTAAAGTAGGTTTCGGTCTGCAGTCGGCGGAGGATGTCGACCTGTTGGGCGGTGAGGGAAGGGTGGGGGGGGCGGGTATCGCCATCGGGAGTTAGTGTGGTCGGAGAGGATGGAGTTGTACGTGGGGTCAAGAGGTGTCAGGGCTGGTGGGTCGGGGGGTGGGGGAGATAGTTGGTCGAGGCTAGGGCGAGGGAGGTGACCAGGTAATGAGTGCGCGGGCTGCTGGGTGTGCCGCCTCATTCTCTGCCAGGCCGGAGTGGCCGGTGGTCCAGACAATAGACAGATTAATGTCTGCAGGGAGGCGTTGAAGGAGGTGAATGGCTGCTGGCGGGGCAGGGCCGGCTTGGTAGAGGCGGCATGCTTGCTGCGAGTCAGTTATTATGGTCAGGTAGGGTTGGTGGCAGTGGGTCAGGGCAGCGTGGGCAATGGCGAGGGAATCGGCGGTGAGCGTGGGGATGTGGTGGTAGGAGGCCGCGGTGAAGAGGCGGCCCTCGTAATTGAGGACTGTGATGGTGGTGCTGTGGCGGGTGAAGGACTGGGCTATGTCAGTGAAAGCGGGTGTTGGGATCCGTGCCGTAGCGTTTTTTGAGGAATCGGACACGGGCGTTGCGGCGGCCTTGGTTGAAGAAGGGATGTATATGCTTGGGGACGGGAGGGACGTGGATGCGTTGACGAATGGAGAGGGGTATACGCTGGGGCGCGTTTGGGGTTGCAGAGTTCGCGCGTCCGATGACCTGAAGTACCGGTCGACCAGCTGGTGTTAGGGAGAGTGGGTGCAGGTGGGAAGTGCGTTGGGCTTCCAAGATTTATGTGAGGGTGTTTGTGTTGAAGGTGTAGGTAGGGAGGCCTAAGGCTGCTCTGTAATTATTGCGGATCAGAGCGTCCACCTTGTTAGCTTCCTGTGTCTTGAGGTTGAAGAAAGGGCAGCTGTATGTGAGGCGACTAATGAGGAGGGCTTGAATGAGTTTGCAGTTTTGCAGATGTCGGATTCTTTGAGGCCGTAGGTGGAGCCGCGAATGCGCCGAATGAGGTGCGTAGGTTGGGTGATTGTTTTGTGGAGCTGTGGGAGAAGAATGGCGCGTGAGTCGTCCTAGTGAAAAGGAACTACGAGTACCCAGAGGGTGGTGACTTGGGGAATGGGAGGGCCGTGGATGGTCACTTGTGGGTCCGGGGTGAGTTGTGGAGGGCAGCCGCGGGTGCGGGATAGGACTACGGGTAGGGCTGACTTGTTTGGTTCGACCGTGAGGCCTCTGGGTAGAGGTAGGCGACGGTGGTGTCGATGGCTTGCTGGAGGGCGTCTTGTTGCGCGCCGCTGGAGCCGCTGGTAGTCCATATAGTGAGGACATTGGCATAAAGCGCATGGTGGATACTGGGGATGGCATTCAGGAGACTGGGGAGCTTGAGGAGGGCGATGTTAAAGAGTAAGGGGGAAATTACGTAGCCTTGCGGTGTGCCTTTGGCAGGGGTATGGAAGGTAGGGGATTGGAGAGGGCCGAGCTGGAGGGTGGCAGTGCGGTCCCGGAGGAACTCGGAGACGAATTAGTAGGCGCGGTGGCCGCACCTGGTGTGGTTGAGGTTATCGAGGATGGCTTGGTGCGTAACGTTGTCGAACGCCCCTTTGGCATCGAGGGTGAGGAGTGTTTTGGGGGTGTCACGGCTGAGGTGGTCGATGAGCTGTTATTTTATTTGTATAAGGACGTCTTGGGTGGAGAGATGTTGGCGGAAACCGAACATGGTAAGGGGGTACAGGTTACGGTCTTTGAGGTAGGTGGCGAGGCACTGGTTAAGTAGGTGTTCATAGATCTTGCCGAGGCAGGATATTAGGGCGATGGGTCGGAGGGTGGTGGCGGAGACGGGCTTGTTGGGCTGGGGATAAGGGTGATGTCTGAGTGGCGCCATTGGGAGCGGTACGTGCCGGCTTCCCAGTGGCTGTTGTAATAGGCGAGGAGGTCTTGAAGGGTGTCGCCCTGGAGGTTGCGGACAGTTCTATAGGTAATGTGGTCTCTGCCCGGGGTGGTGTTGCGGGGGAGCCGGGCAAGAATGGCGTGGAGTTCGGTCATGGTGAAGGGGAGGTCCATGTCGGCGTTGGGGGGTCCGGTGTATTGAAGGTTTGGGGCAGGGGGATGGGTGACTGGATCACCAAAGAGATGCGGCCTGATGGTGCGGAGAAGCTCGCGAGGGGGTTGCGAATGGTTGCGGATGAGTTGATGGATGCGGTGCATTGATTGTCGTTGGGTGGAGTGGTTGTTCAGGAGGGGGCGGACGAGGTGCCTGGTATTGCGGGTGTGGAGGGTACCTTGCAGACGGGGGCAGAAGTCCCGCCAGTTTTGGTTGTGAAGCTGGCTGGAGTACGTTTGGATCTGTTGGTTCAGGCGGGCTATATGCCTCGAGCGCTGCCTGTAGGGTCGTCACTGAAATCCCCCTAACGGCCCGTTTCGAAAGCAGTCGCGGGAGTTGCCGGCCCGTTCACCACTGTCGTCGTTGCTTTTGAGGCACGTTCGCGACTGGTATTTTCCGTTTGTATGCGTTGGAAAAACATATTTATGTGGAGCAGTCACTCTGTTCGCAAGCGTGGTCCATTTACGAGAGTGTACATGCTTCTGACGCGATATTACTGTGGTACATTCGGTCCGCATAAGCGCCAGGTGTGTGTCACAAGCTGACGTCATGAAACCGGCATATATGCATGGATCTGATTGTAATTACACTGCCCTGAAATTTACTAACAGTAACTCCTTAAGCAGCGTTCGTTCAGATGCTCATTTTACGGCTTTACACTGCGATGTAAATCGGTTTCGTGTGGTTTCATAATCCAGCGGAACACTCATACCTGACAGCCCGCCAGTTACGCTTCATATCTCGGATATTGATCACTACCCTGTAGAAGCCAATGTGGCATAAATATCATGGTCATTCCACGCAATAAGTAATATTGATAATGCAAAATTACATGCGGGAGTCAGCACCAAGAGTTTACGGCTGGGTCGTCGATGACTGTTTAAGCTTCCTTAAACAGTCATCGGTTACATATATCCTCCACTTATATCCGCGGCCGTGACTGAACGCTTTTTCGAAACATCATCATATGAAACGTGGAGCCTGCCGAATTTAGCACAAAAGTGAAATCAGGGGACCCCACTCAATCCAACGACACCTTTTATCGCTTGTGAACTTCCTTACTGTACTTCAAAAAATGTTTCCGCCGAGTGATCCCCTGTTCGTTAAAGTCGAAAAACAAAATAAAGGTGAACACGCAGCTTGTGTGTGATTTTCTAAAACGGTCTTTCCTTGATTTCGCTCCGCATTTGTACACAACGATAGTTAAGCGCCCCTCCTTCTGCTCCCCCTGTCTTGGAAAACACAGTACATTTTCTCATCTAGTTGGTCTTGAGTTCAACCTTGCTTGAAGGTAAGACGAACGTCTCTAGGATTTGCGAAGCTGCACTGTTTTTTTTTTCATTCTCGCACGAGCTATTACATTGCTTCCGGACTTGGGCGACCATTTATTTTTACGTGGTTTCATTTACTCCCCATGGTCCGTTCTATCCGGCGGGAGTCCCCTGTTATTGCCAGGTATATTCCAGGTATATTGCCAGTTAACAGGTATATTGCCAGTTATTGCCAGGTATATTCGGTAATCACCTCCCCGAAGGAAATTTTTGGACGACGTATACATTCAAAACATGGCCAAATTCGTTGTCCGCGCTGCAAAACGAAACTTACCTCTCAATGTGCCAATATCAGGTCTAAACGAGCGTCAATAGAATTCGCTTGCGCCTGAGATATTCGGAGGTGACAGTGGTGATATGCCGCTGCCGTCACCGACGCCCGTAAGAGCGGCGAAGAAGCGCGCAGCACCGCGTCCCCGGTTAGCTCTTTTCGGCGTTCGAGCACTCTAACAACTCTAATCAGGACGCAGCTCTTTTTAAAAGTGCTTTAAACGTACTGTTTGCTTACAGATATCAGAATAACATGATCGTTAGGGCGCAGAAAGGCAAAAAGAAGCGAAAGAGAACCAAAACACAGCGTGGGCCGCTATCAGCTGCGCTCTGGACATCCCGTAAGCGCCGCGGTGAAGCGGCGGCAGGCGGCGCAGCGATCGCCAAGCTGGAGGCGTATGCGTTTTCTGAGGGTGTGATTGCGGCGCTGGCGCTTCCATCTTTTAGAAAGGCCCTGACGGGCATTCCACATGTGGAGGAGGTGTGGATCGGCGGCCTGCGTGGCGTCTGTGAGGGCTATAGGCGGTATTCAATGAAAAGTATAGCGGGCGATTTCTCCGCCTGGCCACAGTGAAAACCGCCATGTCGGTGGCCACCGTGCCAGTGAATGCGCTTTGCGCCCGCATCTCGAAGAAAAAAAAACACCAGCGCACATCGTCTGCTGCGTTTCAGCCCGATTATTGGTAGTAGCATCAAAAGATATAATATTATTCGCACTAAAATTTATTGGTGGCGCTCTACCTACGCTCGAGCACTTCAAACCCACGGAGGATGAAACCGCGGCTGCGAACGGCGCGTATAAGCAGCACAACTCCGACACTGCATTTGGCTGCCGCCGCGGATGTCGACGGAAATGCACGCGCAACGCATCCACGACTTTATGTCTGGTAGGCGCCCTCTAATACGTGGTTGAGTACAAAAACCAAATATTTGTTTGGAGAAATGGTTCACACGTACACCGATTTAGTGCTGGCTTTCGCGTGCGCTAAATGTTTCACACCCTGCGGAACAATTCACGTCTGACGTTAGAGCGCGGCGACTGGCAATCAGCCGTACTGCGGCGGCAACTTCATACGCGTCTGGCGATAGGTAGATCGTACTGTGCTGCACTCAACAGCACTTGGCTTCGAGGTATTACTTTGCGTTCAGAGGGCAACAGTTTGGTAATGATGCAGTTTTGCAGTCAAACGGACCACTGCGCTCACGGTGCAGCCTTTGTGCCACGACCGGCTAGAACTCGCTCGTAGGTGTGCACGGAGGCTGGGGAGGAATTGCAGATAAGGTTGTCACACTCATGAGCGGAATGGTGGCTTTTCGCGTAACCAACACCATCGCGGCACAACTGACTAAAGAATCACTCGCAAACGCCTTGGACGGGAACCCAAGGTCACTCACGGCCCGCGGCCTGCCCGGCCGCCATGAAGGCATGGAGGAGAAGAGGGATGCCTGATCTGGGGCCCGTGCGCACAACGTCGCTTTGGCAACGGACGCTTTGCCAAAGATATGGCGCCGCACTATCACGGTTGCCTGTATGCATTCCACGCTATTGAATACCGGCTATAGATTGAGTGTGGGCGCAACCCCTCTGTTCTAGGGCTTGTGCCAAGTCGTCCAGGTTGTCGCCAATGGGTGGTAAGGAGGTGGGATCCTTGCGAAAGTTGGGCAAGTTCGTGAGGCGTGCGGTGCCTCTGCGGAGGGGTTTGGAACAAAAGGTACGCGGAGAGTGATGAGGTAGTGATCGCTGCCGAGGTTTTCGTCAAGCCGGTGCCACTGGGCGTTGGGGCAGTGTCTGGTAAAGGTCAGATGAGGTATGGTGTCACGCCTAACGCTATTGCCGGTTCTAGTCGGGACGATTAGGGAGTTTTGGAGGACGAGGTGGTGATTTTGGCTGGCCCGGAGCGATGCGGTACCCTTCTTCGAGGCGTAGCGGTAGCCCCAAGTCGAGTGAGGGGCGTTGAAGTCACCAAGGTCAAGAAGGGGGTGGGATCCAGCTATCTGCACCGCTTCTTGAAAGAGGGGTTCTATTGTCTTGAGGTGGTCGTTTGGGAGGCTGTAGATGTTGAGGATGGATTCCCTCGGACGTGTGGGGCGAGTCGAGATGATTTCGACGAAAGTGTGGGGGATTGTTTGGCTGCGGCGGTGCGATTGGGCCGTGCGGGGGTTATGAACGAGGATGGCGGTTCGGGATTGGGGATCTTGCGTGAAGGCGTTGTATTGTGATAGGCGGGAGGTGGAGGTTTTGGTTTCCTGCAGGGAGACGGCATCGGTGGGGGGGGGGGGGGGGGTCGTTTTGGGTGAAGAGGGAGAGTTGAAAACGCTTGCTGTTGAACGAGCGGCAGTTCTATTGATAGACAGTTATGGTGTCAATGAGGATGTTAGGCATGATACGGGTGGCGCTTGGGTTTCGTAGGGGGACTATCAGAGGAAAGGGAGAGGCTGTCCGGGATGCGTTGGAGGGCGAGTTCAAATTTGGCTTGGCGTTCTGTGAGAAGTTGGAAGCTGTTGACGAGAGGAGCATGGGTTTGGGCTTGGGCGTTTAAAACTTTTGCTACGGCGTCTTCAATTTGGGCGGCCATGCGTGCACTGACAATTTCAGTTACACGTTCGATGATGCGGTCCTCGGAGAGGGGGGGAGGGGTGGGCTGCGCATGGCGGAGTCCCATGAGGTTGCCAACTTCTTTATCAAGTTCTTCAAGTTGTTTCTGGAAGTGTTGTTGGAATTTTTCGAGGGCGGCGGTGAGTGGGTGGAGGGAGGATGAGGGGTTAGACGGGTTAGGGGGCGGTGGTGTAGGAGCAGTGGGAGGTGCGAGTAATTTAGCTGACCAGCTCACCTGTGGTAGGGGAGGCCAGGTAGGGTTCTGGGTGAGCGATGCCTGCGGTGGTGGGAGCGGCGGGAAATCGTGAGAATCGGTGCTTGGGCGGCTTGAGGTATTGGTCAAGTTAAGCAGGCGCTTCTTAGATGGGGGAAGAGTGGGTCGGTAGTGCTTGGGGCAGTCGAGGTGGGCCTTTGAGTGGGGTCCCTCCAGCGAGGAAGTGCAGGCATGTTGCGGTGTCGGATCGGGAGTGCCCGATATCGCCGCACATGTGCAGGTTTGGAGGGCTCGGCGGTATGGTCGGAGGCGGATCATTTCTGAATCAACCTAATATAGTAAGGAACGCGGGTTCGCCGAAGGTGAGGAGTGCAGACCTTGTTTTGCCCATGGCCATAATGCGGGCATGGATGAGGTGAGGGCGGTTCGTAGCCGTGAGTTCTGTAAGTTCCTCCTGAGTATGACAATGAAGCCGGCTTTCACACCTGCAAGAGTGTGAGCTCAAGGAGCGCATACGTATACGCACCTCTTTCTATACTACCTTAAAGGTGATGGTCTTTTTCGGGCTGAAAAATGCAAAAAAAAAAAACAATTGGCGCCGCTAGCACTATTGGTGAAAGGCTGGAGAAACAGCGGAGCAAGGGGACGGCCTATAGCTTGTTTCCCCCTGCGATTCACTATCAGTATGGGGGACTGACTAAAACAGCCTAGTAGAATCAGAATAAACTTGGCTTCACCCTCAGCACTTAGCCTAGTCTTGCAAAACCATCGCAAAACCTAACAAATCTTAGCAAAGCACAGCAAAACCGAGTAAAACTTAGCAACACCGGAAGAAGCTAGGTCGACCATAGCTCATCTGTTTCTTTTGCTCCTGAACACGATTTCACACCCTTGCAGCAACATGCAACACCCAACAGAATACGGAGTGTGTTGCAGTCGGTAAACTTTTTTTTCCACACCGAAGGGGTTAAAACTGCAAATTATGTTGTTGGAAACTAAGAAAAATTGTGTAATGGCTTCTGAAACTCTTACTCCAACCTATACTACATGTTTTGTAGGCGAATAATAGTGTATGAATGTTAGTGTGTAGATACGGCCTATGGAACGATAATCTTATGTACGGTGTATAATGTACGGCTAGACGTAGCTACTTTGCGGATTTCATTCATGTGGCTTGTTTATTTTAAAGCTGCTGCCTTAGGTATGCGTTTATTTCCAACTAATTATTCTCAAACCCCCCTTCTGAATGATGAAAGTGAAAGAGAATATTCTTGGCGAAAAATGTTGGAGGCACTCAAAGATAAGTGAACCGCTAGTTGTCGTGAAAGCACATCAGGGTGAAGCGAAAATGTTCAGAACTTCTCAAAGGCCGTTCGTTCGGCGCTAAACGTGAAGATGAGACTTATAGAGGACGTCAGATGACAGGTGTGGATACTTGTTAGTCTTGGCTTTGCGCAATTTGTAGTACGCCATTACACTGAGTAGGCATGAATAGCAAATAAATGCAGTGTCTTGGATGCGGTGTTCATGCAATTATATAAAATTTCGAAATTTTGTCGCGACGAAAAGACATAAAGAACTAGTAACTGATGGAAAGCAGTTAGGGCTTCAAAAGTATTTGCATTCGTCAAGCTGTCAGATAACTGCTGGTTTTGTTATACCGCATGAGCGGGGGTTGTTTTGACCCTGTACCGTTTTGCCTTTTTGCCCTTCTGTCAGCTTAGTGCCATTCTTAGGCGTGCCCTGTTTCGCATGTTGTTTATCCCTGTGGTAAAACGACACGTGTTGTTATGTCGGTGCCCTTTTAGTCCGGCCTCTTTTCGCCTGCTCTCTTGTCACCAGCCGCACACAATCCATACGCGCCTATTACACCGCTAGACAAGGGCGCTGCAGCGAACTTGCCCTAACTATTCAACTACTACAAAAAACTTTCTTATTATACAGAGAGCCGCTGTACCTACAGATATTTAAAAGCAACTCCAGTAGTCCCCATACGCGACTGACCATGGCCTCTAATAAACGAAACGACATTGCCCGCCATGTGCAGGTTTGGCCGAACATCAGCGAGCCTACTAGGAGCAAGACCCACGGCAACGTTACTGGAACTCTCGGAGGCCGCTTTGCGTGGCCCGTGGGTCTGCGTCAAGGGCTGTCCGCCTATAGTATCGAAAGCGTGTCTATAGTGCCCGAAGTGCCTGCTAGGGTTAGCAAGTATTCTGACGGTGGTCTACGGGTGTCTCTGTCAAAGTGCGCTCACGCTGTTCTGGGCGCCGATGTCACGGTCACCGTCGAGAAGAAAGCCTCTGGGGAAACTGCGAACCTTCGGCTCTACGACGACGGGGTTGGTAGGTAGAGGCTGCGATTTGTTTCTTAAAGAGGATGGTCTTTCTTAGCTGAAACTTAAAAATTTTGGTCTGTCTGTCTGTCTGTCTGTCTGTCTGTCTGTCTGTCTGTCTGTCTGTCTGTCTGTCTGTCTGTCTGTCTGTCTGTCCTGTCTGTCTGTCTGTCTGTCTGTCTGTCTGTCTGTCTGTCTGTCTGTCTGTCTGTCTGTCTGTCTGTCTGTCTGTCTGTCTGCCTGTCTGTCTGTCCCGTGATTCAGTAATCCGGCCAAAATCTACCCATATGTTTTAACGATAAGCTCATAAAGCCCCAAACTTCCCAATCACTAAATCTTGTAACATATGCTTTATAACTGTCGACTATTTTGAGCAAAAAGAAAACATTAGGCGTAAATAAGGCAAAAATCAATGCGCAACCTATCCCAATGTTTTTTTAATTGAACAGAGATCTGTGTTGATATCTGCGAGAGCAAATAAAAAATGCGCGTTGAAAACAAAACTTTGTCCCAGAAATACAAAACTGGTCAAGCTCACCTAGATCTTCTGGCGCTGTTCAATAATCCACAGTAACGAGAGGTTCCAATAGATGGCTGGAGCCGTGGTGCGCTGACAAATTTAACTGGGAGGCGTTTACGTGCCAGTTATGGCAGAAGACTATCGTGTTTCAACAACATTTGCAGCGAAGTCAGCAGCTATTTTGCTGCCTCGTTAATCGTGTAAAACTTGCCACGCTAGATAGTCTGCACACTCTCACTTATATGCGGAAAATGAATTTAAACATTTAGCGCTGCAACTTAACGCGCATGTGAGCAATTTAATGCGCTCATGTCAGATAGCGAAATTGAACTCGTAACATGTGCTCTAACAGGCGTCGAAGCTTCGTGCGCACGGGTGCTGTTATTCAGTGTTCATAAGAGAAAACGGCGACGAGGGGGCGAATAACGCCGAAACCACGCGCGCACGAACTGTGACATCTGCGCCACAGCGGAGCGTTCATGTCATGGATGTGGTAGCGTCGGAAGCATAGCCGCATGGCTATGACGAGGCTTCTGCGTATAAGAGAATCGTATTCATGTTGTTTCAGATAAGTGACAAGTGCCTGTCAGAAGTCACACAAGCACTGTACTTAAGTACGCCCTCTGGCTAAGGTTACTTTGGTCATCAGTAAACATGCATGCTCACAAGTAAACTCCTTTGCTAAGTGGTTATTACCCACTGCGATGCTGGGGGTTTGAAAGCTGTACGCATTACGTCGTTTGTCAAAATAATGTGAGGTGGTCGTGTCAATGCGTGTGTCCGGCGCTTGACAACCCTTGTATGCCGTGTGCGTACGTTCCATTGCCGTTGCCGTTTGTTCCGCAGAGCCGTAAGGGCTGAGCGAGCCGGTTGCCGGATACAATTCTTCAAGCTAAATGAAAACAGGTTTCTGCTCTTCCTTGCAGCCTTCATGTGTTTACAAGGGTATTTGTTAAGCGCCTAAGCGGCTACCTAGATTTCAAAGAATAGAGAAAATAGGCTGAAACTAGAAAATGGCACCCAACAATTGGTCACACTTATGTTTGGAACCTCGTCATTTACAAATTGGCGGAGTACACTCCAAAAATGTTTATATGTGTTTTAGAGATAGGGTCTGGCGGCTGTCCTTGCAGAGGCGGTTGCCAAGCTGCGTGTATACCGTTGTTGTTTATAGGAACTGGCGCATTTGTGTGCTTTCGTGGCGCAGGGACCCTACTGGTAAAATAGGTATAAGCGGCTCCCCGGCAGAGCACTATACCCTTGTGCAAGGCGAAAACGAAGTAGGGGCAAAATCGCCCCCATAGAATGGGGCAGATGGAAAATTCGACTTTTTTGAAGCTAGTAGTTAGTGCTAATCTAGCAGTTCAAATTACAAGTTGCATGGCTGGGGTGACGTTTTAGAAAACCGGCGGTGCAATTAGAAGCCGCCCTGCATATCCGGATACGGGCAGGCGATGCAAGGACACGTCAGAACGTTAAGCGTCGGTAGTTGTATAACCCTTTATAGCCCAGGCCAACGAACCTGCGGGTCAACAAATTCTTTTTATAAGTGGGACCTGTTTCGGTTTTGGTTTCCTACCCTGGGTAGTCGCTGCGAACGTTTCTGAGACTTTTGGTTTCGGTAGTTCACTCATTTCGCCACCAGGGGACGAGAAATCGCATATAAAAACAGCGCCCGATCCAGCGCGATCACGCTAGCCGCCTTCAAGATGATAACGGATATTTCTTCTTGCTTTTCTCGTATTTTCTGGATAACAAGCGTAAGACACGACTTGCAGGACATGGAAAAACATGATCGGTAAAAAATACACTCGTTCCCTTCGTGTGCGTTCCATCCTCACACTTGAAAAACACATCCAAACATATGCGTCGGCTGGGCTTTCGTCGTCACGAAAACTTTGCTTGGCGGTACAGGATGGCGCGCTCGTGCACTGCTGCGCTAGCGATAAATAAATTTTTCTTGCTTTCTTGGTGTCTCATATATTCGCGGTTTTGTGCTGGCTCGTTAGTAATGTTTTCTCGCGCCTAAATCTTCAACTGTGGTGCTATTCCAGAAGTCCTGCGTTTGAGCGAAACTCGGGCAAGGCGGAGCTGTGGTGATAATAATAAGCTCAGGATAATATTTTGGGGCAGGGTTAAAAGGCTTTAAAAATGCGAATCATGCTATTTGCTGATTATTGAGGGGACGTACTCGGTCCAGGGCAGCGCGCACCAAGGATGCCCGACTAGGGCGTGGCACATCTTTCAGTGCGTGCTCTCGTTCCTCTGCTGCACTGGTGGCTACTGGTGCCAAACAAACCCAACTACTCTATTTTATTGTACTTTAACTTTATTATTCTGTATTTCACAACGAAGTTCACTTTTTTTTTCATTCCACGTGTTCATATGAGCTTTTTGTTGGGTATTTTTTGTCCTAAGGAGTAGTTTCTGCCGTCGGGGGCAGACAGTGCAATTACGTGACTATGGCCGGCTGGCAAAGAAAGACAGTAGGTGATGAAAGCGCGCCATATTCAAAACAGTTCCTGCTCGTATTACGTTGTCGAAACCGTCCGCTTTGCGACACAAAATTTCCTCGGCGCGGTAGAGCCGGGCTACGTGCCTTTAGGGCGAAAGCCTGGCGATACGTATTAGTAACTTCTTTTCTAATACATTGTACTTGCGCATTTTTCCTCGCATTTGTTTCTTTGTCTCTTGGCACGGATTAATTTAAACGGCTTCTTTTCTGCTATTAACTGTTTGCATCAGTTTCTTCTATTTCATTTGTTCGTCTTGGTGTGCAAGCTGTTGCGACCGGGCGGGGGCACCCGATCCGTTCTCCGTGGCCTCCAACATACGATGGGTAGCGTGTATGAAGCGAGCGGCCAGCCGCTGTTGCAGCCGTGAAGAAGTCCAGAGCAGTAGGATAACGTAACTGTTTACTTCATAGCGAGAGGTGAGCCGAAGCCAAAAAAACATACAATGCCCTGACGGGCGAGGTTACAATACAGGACACGAGCAGAGCGACCGCATGGATTCGCTGCTCAGACAGGAATGAATTTCAACGTTTGTGCTGCTTAAATTTATACCCAAAAAACGCCCCCAAGAGTAACACGCCACGAACATCACAGACACCCACACGCTCTTTCCATAGTTCGTGAGTCATCCGTGGCTTCGTCCCACATGGCGTCCGAGAGGGGGGGAGAGAGTGTCCTTGAAAGGTGCCGGGGTCGCGCTATCGAAGGTTTGATCGCGCCGATAGCGAAACGTCTGAGCCGGGGAGGTCAAGGCGGGACGCACCGACGCGCAGGTGCCTGAAGGGTGTGGCGAACGTCATGAAGCATGCCTGGGCGTGCCGCTGGCAGCCGCCGGAGGCGCGTTGCAAAGCGAGGTGACTGACCCGGCATGGCGAGACACGAAAGTACGATTCACCGACACGCGGGCGCACGTGGTCGATTCCCACGTGGTGGCTGATGCGGGAAAATACGGCGGCGTTGGCCGATTCGTAACAAAGCGTACTGGAACACGCCACAGCCTTCCTAGAATCGGGGTTCTTCGAGGGTGCTGTGCACCTGTCCTACTCCCGTGACATCTCATTCAGGCTTCAGCCTGCACTCACTAATCTACAACTGTTACTTTTCAAATTCAGTGTTATGAATTTTGCGAGCCGGGCACGTTAGTTCCTGAAAGCTCCTAATTTGGGGGCAATCCCCCAAGTGGCCCTTTGTTACAAAGGAAGGAAAAGAAGCAGCAAGGACAACAACTCTTCAGATCTGTTTGCTTTATTTTATTTTGCTCTTCACTGCTTTTGTTCGAATAAGCTCTACGCAGTCATTTTTTTACTGTGTTCAATCCACTCATATCCCTCTCTTCTGTTGCGCCCTTCCCACTCCCGCCTGCCCTCTCTCTGGCGTCAGGCGGTTACGTTAATTTTGAGCTCTCGCTTACTCGCTTTCCATTGTCGTCTTCCTGCCATACGGCGGTGACGCTGAACAAAACTCGTCGAAATGTGTAGATCTACTCCGGCAATAGGCACGCATCGTTGATTACAGATGCAATACGCCATCAAGCTATCGGGGTACGCGCCGTACCAGCATCTACCATGTGAAAGAGAAAGGTAGGATTATGTCCTATGCAGTCGCGAGAATATGCGCCAGACATATCAGGGGAATAAGATGAACCTCATAAGGTGCATGCGTGAGAAACGAGATGGGTTACCTCAACGCTCGGACCTGCGTTCCTATCGGCTTCACCCCTGCGAATAAACCACCTCAACTGGCTATCGGTGCATCGACTGTCTCCTTGACAGTATATGTCATACGTATAAGCTGTCCTGCCAGTAACCGTTTCACAAAAAATGAGCGTCGCGCAACCTATCGAGAGAGTAAGTCTGCCGCGCTGATGACAAACAAAACGCACAGTCATGCAACGCTTCGCTCGAAACTGTTCTGCGAGCAGACAATAACTGAAGCGCACGCTCCTGCTGCAGACGGATAGACGCGCTGTAGGACGCTGCGGAAACCATGTCCGCCAAATCACCTAAAAGAAATTCCAGGTCTTGGAAACACGTCTCCTCTGACCGTATTGCGCACACACCAGTTGACGGTCGACTGGTGGCGGTCGATGGTGCGGTCGCCACCAACGCTTCCGTAGAAGATACCCGTCGTGTAAAACCGCAGCGCACACTACACTTGCTCCTCGACGGTCATGGAGCGAAAGCCGCCTTTAAGTCGTCGCAAATGGGGGTCTGTCACCAGACGACTGCACAACCTATTCACATCCCTTTTCGAGAGCTAAAAACGAGTTCGAAATTCCTCATTTGTTTAAAAGACCTGTCGGGGAAGAAATATGCCTGCTACGGTGACCATAAAAATATACCACTGCTCAGCAGCGGCCACCACGGGCGTCCCGAGATCAACTCAGCCGTGCAAAACCATGGCCGAGTTTCCTCCGAGTTCTAATGTCAATCAAACACACCCAGCCCATTCGTGGGCCCGGCGTAAAAAGCGAAGCCACACCCACCCATGGCGTCTACTTTGTGTGGGCGTAGCGTCGTAGCCACGAAGTCGTCATTTGATGCCTGCCAGCCGCGACAAGAACTTAGCACAAAAGAAAAATGAAGTCCCCAAACCACAGTCAGCCAGTGGTGCCACAATCGCGGGGTGTTCGGTCTGAAAAGGAGTTCAATGTTGTACAAGCCGATACGAGAAGCCAAGATGAGACGATATTCCCACGGTAGACTTCTTCATACGCCGAGAAAACGCAGTCTATAACAGATGACACAAATTCAACGTCTAAAACGCACTCGCCAATGCTCAAACACGCGCTTGACACGGGACGATTTCTGATAAGCGCCCGCCGTGCACACTCAAGCAAGCAGTAAACAAAAGCCATATTTGATGTTCGGGGGCAGGGCGCGTTCCGTTCGCTACAGTGGTCCCCTTTGATTACTTGGTTAGTGCTTACGCAGAGCTGCACTGGGACTACCCTCAAGCCAAGTAGCAAACATAATTCAGTGGAAGAACAGAACACCGAGAAAAACGGACCGCCCCGCTCCGGGAGTGGCCAACAGCCAGGCTGGGGATATCAAAGTAGCAGTTGGGTTATCTAGTTTGTGCTAGGGAATGGGCATTGCCGATCGATTTCAGATGGTGCTGCATGCGGTAGATAACACAAGCCGTACATTATCGACGTAAGCGGCCCCAATACAGCGCGCTGAACATGCAACGTGTGCTGCGCGTGATTCCGGTGGTGTCGCTCGAGGTGTATTAAATGCTCCACTATCTACACTTTCATTGCCCAAGCAGCTGGAAACTCGGGAGTAGGCGGAACTCGGGCCTTCTGGAATAGCGCCGCTGGTTCCATAAATACGTGTGATAATAATATTTATTATACTTATCAATTATAATAATTATTATTTCATTATTATTCATTTTAACGAAATCTTATTTCTAATATAACTACTCCAGAAAACAATATAAAACTTAAAAAGGCAGCTTTTGTGCACCTGATGCCGTTTTTAATGTATTCTTCCTACCCACAGACCAGCCCACCCCAGCCCGGCCAACGCATAAGTGTGGGTTTGTTTTCGGTGCGAAATACTCTGATCTCTCCATTTTCACTTTTCGAAGCACCAGGAATGGGAAATACACAAAATTTAATTACTTTTGTTCATTCTTTCTAAAATCGTTTTGTTGGGCAGGGAAGGGATAAAGACCCACTTGCGTAGGCTTGTTAGAGATTACACAAGAAGAAGACCGAGTGCTTCGGCGTCAATGAAATTAGTAATGTTTTCATTGGACCGAATTAAACTTTGTCAGAGGTCACAAAAGCACGGTAATTAAGTAAGCCCTGTACTTAAGGGTACTTTGGTCATCAGTAAACATATCTACTCACACGTAAACTCCGTTGCTAAGTTGTTATTACCCATTGCAAATAGGAGTTCACCATGGTAGTACAATTAGAATGCTTAACATGGTTCGAGGGATATAATTCAGTAGGTCACCTGATGTCACTGGGATGTCATCACAGAGCTTACTGTTGAGGAGGATAGACTGGGAATGGTTATCGGCGAATTCCTAAGTCCAGGTTAATACTATGATGCCTACGTTTACGCGCGAAAGCTGCAATTGTAGATGTTTTAACAAGAACGTGTTTTATTCCAAGATACACAAACATTTCCGTGACGCATATCCGTCACGGAAATGACGCCAGTACAATGAAGCAAGTGGCCTGTGAAGGTTGCCTTCTTGCACGCAAGGCCTCCTTGCGGGGAACCAACCTTTACTGGTAAAGAGTGCATTATACTTAGGGCTGTTCGTTTTCGGGTTTTATAATTAACACGAAACTGTTTTATGCCGCGATACACTAAGATTTCACTGACGTCATAGCCGCCGCAGAAATGACGCCAGTACACCTTTGCCGAAGTGACCCGCCAGCAGGACGGCGCTCGCCATGCACACCCACAAGACAGGAGCTGACCCGCAAATCTTGCTCAGCTGAAGATTTGGCTGCACATTTCACTATCGTGTTTTACCGATTTCTATGACAGGTGAATCAACCGCACTTTATTTGCGGTACTTTACCAAATGATTTGCAAAATCGAGAAATAGGGCATCGTTTCAGCAGTGTTGTCTGGACTGAAATGAAGAAGGCGAAATGGAGTGCCAGTTGAGTTTGGCATAAAAATCCTTTTTGAAAGCTATGTTACGCCGATTACAAGAGCGCATAATATGGGGTGGTACGACCTTCTGGTACAACCTTCTGGTACGACCTTCTGGCACGACCTTCGGTCGGGCCAGTCGGGCAGTATGCCTGTTTGAGTTACTGTGATAAATATAAACATTTTTAAGCGAGACGGACCTGCGTAGTACAAACATTTATATGCTACACGGACCTGCGTAGCACACCTCAAAAATAATGAGAAATACTGTCTATACGAGTCGAAGTTGACAGCATCAAGATGTTCTGAGGCGAAGCTTGTATTGGCTGACCTGCGCCGTCGACGTGCTCTAGTGGAGATGGGGACGATGGTGAAGATAATGCCCTTTAAGTGCTTATCAGATCCCACTCTGGAAGATTGGCGGAGGATAAAGGGTTGCGCGTGCCCCTGTTGAAGCACAAACAATGAAATATTGATTGAATGCAGTGTCTAGAGCGCCATCCGACATCATTCTAATACTTATGACTGAGCTAGCGCCACTCGAAACGTCAGCCGTTGGGATCTAGGTTAAATAAGGTTAAGGGAGAAAGCATAGGAGTACAGCGCTCCGTACGCTAGGGATGCCCACTTAGCCCGTTACCTTTTTGGCTGTACATTGAAACACTTTGTTTAATCATTCTACGCAGTGATAGCGTACAAGGATTCCGGCTTCATGGGGCAGACGTTAAACCCTTAGCCTATGCGGACGATACTGCTGTTTTCTGTTAAGATGTCGAAAGTATCAATGCGGTATTGGAAATTGTCAAACAAGCCTGTAAGGCGAATGCGAGTGACGTGAATCGGAAAAAATGCCTGGGCTTTTGGCATGGAAACTGGCCATCAACCCCTAGCATCTTCGCTAACATGAACTGGGTCAGCACGCCGGCAAAGTACTTAGGTGTGCCTCTGGAGTTTTACAGGCAGCGATCCGTATTGGCGGAAGGAAGCCGACGTAATGAAATACAGGGCAGAAAATTTGAAAGGGTGGAGCTTATCAATATTTTCAAGAACTTTGTGCAACATATTTTTTGTAAGCAAACTGCGGTATGTCATTCAAGTACTTCACTGTTCCCGAGCAAATGTCCAAAGACTGCATCGTGTATTCCCTGTGGTTATATGGGGGTCAAACTGGGAACGGACACGCCGGACAAACCTGTTTCGTAGGGTCGTGGACGGAGGTTTGGGACTAGCACACTTGTTTGTACTTCAAATTATAAATCGTTTCTTCTTTCACCGCGATGTTAAGGATCCAACATTAATAACTATCTGTCAATTGCGCTTGGGTAGAGCGTTACCGGACATTATAGTCACATGCAACGTTATACCTGGCGGCCTACATTGTTTTGAGAGAAGTTGTACTCTCATGCCGTTTCTTGGCTGTTTGATTTTCTTGGAAATACTTGTGTCAAGCAAATAGGAAAAAGTTCTATAAAGGCGTGTGTGATGCAGTTCTCCCTAAACCAATGTACCACTTGATTTATAGAGTAGAAAGGGGTAATGAGGTGCTAAAAATAATTAAGCGTATGCGGGTAACCCCTAGCCTAAGAACTTTTTTCTTCAAACTGCATACTGGAACCCTCTCTGTTAAGACGTGGATGGCAGAAAAAGACTTGTTCGTTCCATGGGGAATTGACTCTTTGATATGCAAAAACCTGAAACAATTGACCGTGTATTCATCTATTGTTGGGATGCGGTGTTCCTGTGTGGATGTGCTTCAACGAACCCTGAAAAAGTGTCTGCCTGTGGATACCCAAGGCGTACGGTACTTGCCTGTTGAAAGCGAGGATGGTTTGCCTTACGACCTGATTATGCTTGTTGGATTGAGCTCTATTTGGAAAGCAAGAACGGCCGCAAGGTACTCACACAGATTCGCGAAGCGCGAGACAGTATTTTAGAGAGGCAATGAGTGCATACGTGCAAAATCAAAAATATGTGTCGAATCCGCCCGAATGTCTCGCAGACATGGAATCCTTGGTACACCTGAGGGACTTTTAAACACATGACGTCAACCAAAGCCAGGTATACTCCCGTTATACGTAGTACAAACACAGTCTGACTGTGTTCTGTATGCGCCAAAGCAGGCAAAAAGAAAAAAAAGGGGTTGCGTCGTAGCGAATTAATGCCGAGGGCGGTGGTTCGAGACGACCTTTTGCCTGGATTATTATTTTAACCTTTGAGTTCAATTATAATTTTTATGGCTTCGGTTAGGTTTTGTGCGTTAAATAATTGCTTTGTGTTCGTTAGGTCATACTATGTCAGGCTAGTTTGGTGGGGTTATTTCACATTAGGCATAGCGGTGTGGTCCCACACGCGGCATTTTATGTTCTGAAACAGCGGATGGAGGATGTCGGTATAGTGGAGTGCTGGCAGTACCATTGGATGGCACTGTAGACACAGCCTAGATGGAAACACTCCTGAGGATTCTCTTCTCGGGCGCAGCCATCGCTCGCCCCGTGCCGCCTGCGCTGACGTGCGCGCACCACTATAGCCCTATATCGAGCCACAATGGGACCCAATGAGCGTCATCGCTCCCACCACGCCACATTGGGAGAGGGGTCGCTCGCTTTGGGCAGGCCGTTCACCTTCTAGCGCGGCATGGGTAGGCCGCGCGTGTTTTCGCTCCGCGGAAGTCCGGAGTACCCATTGAGGAACGTAAACTTTCCCGATATTCGCAGAATGACCTACAATAGCTTATACCAAACATTTGCTTTCGGTAAAGATCAGCGAAGGGAAAGGGTTTCATTTTGGATCCATTGATGGCGCTGCGTTTCTATTCCTGTCATTGCGTTTTCATTGGGGTCGAGGTATTTTAGTTTTTGTTTTGCGATCATCACGTTTCCATTTTAGTCGTTGTAGTTTTTACCCAGGGCAAGCTTCGCGTTCCCTGTTTCCGGATGGAAAGGGTTACATTCTATTTTATAGATAATGTTCCACATACTGAAAAATATATGTGTTGTGACCTGCTCAGTGATTGGGTTGTGCGCTGAGTACTTCCTGGAAGGCTACGAAATGTCAACTTGACACCCCTCTGAAACCCTCTCCGACGTACGCTTGAATTGCGACTGGATGTCCCCAGCAACAACCCCCCCCCCCTTGCTTTTTATTTGCTTCTTTTTTTCTTATGTCTCTGCATGGCCAATAAATTCAGGATGAAAACGAGACCCAACGTCGAAGCATTCGCTGACCATCCGTGAAGCGAAGTCGTAGCTTGTTTGCAAAAAGAAGGATTGCGTGGTCGTGATTGCGTTATACCTTTGTTGCAGGCGTCGACAAAGAAGAAAATGACGGCCAGTACTCAGCAACTATGGTTAAATACTACGGTAACGGCAAATACAGTATCAACATCACAGCCGCGAATACCACTTATAGCACCCTAGGGGAACCGAGATCAACTCGTCCAAGAGCCGCTTCTCAACTTGAGGGTACGTTCCGGGCCACATATAAGCGGGTGTAGTACGCTACAGCACCGCTTCGACATACTTTAGGAATGATCGTTGGGCAAAGAAAGGGTTAACATTAGAGTGCGCCACCAGGAATGCCCGCTAACCACTCCTGTGTCGCATGACCATACGCATGGATTGTCTAATCATTGCAATGAATCTTCCGCACTGCAAACTGAACTGCACGCACGCGTTGTTTAAGACTGGCTGCAAAAAATTGGCTCCCATCCACGCTGTGAAGATGGTTGGAAAGCAAAGCTTCAAACGACACCCACAACAATTGCCCATGCGACGTCACTTGAATTCACACACGTGGCCCTACAAAGAGCGAAAGAAGAGGTTCTACCCAGCGGTTACCTCGAATTCGCGGGGGCAGCGTCCCGAACACAGGAGCAGCGTCGGCCACGGCCGGGCTAGAGCGGCGGACGACGCCGCTGCCGTAGCCCGGCCCAGAGTCGTAAGAGAAACGGCGAGGAGCGTCTTTCAAAGGGCGAGACAGTTGAACCTAGCCATCGTGATGTGCTATCTCGGGGCTACAACCCCGCGCGACACAAGCGCAGACACCGAAACAATTCGGAATGTGAACTTCGTGATTCCCTCTTAAACCGAGTTAAACTACCATATTTACTCGCATAATGATCGCACTCTCATAATGATCGCACCCCGACCATATCTCGCGCAATGATCGCACCCTGAACTTGTCGCAGCCATACGCCGTGTGTGTGCCAAGTCCAGCTGACGATGGTCGTGCTTACTTATGTTTCCACCTCTTTCAAAGCGGTCATGGCTACGTCATTGCCGCAGACCAGCCGATATTAGCGATATCGGCAAGCATGAGTTCATTAGTAGTGCGGAAGAAACTCTCACTAAATGCACATAAAGTACGCCCAAGACAAAGAGGAAAACGTGCTTAGCTTGCTGCGTCGGCAGCCATGTCACGCACTGTGACAGCCACCTTTTGGTCGACCTGTTCTCACCTCGCAGTAAACTCGTTCCAGCGGGTTCCGTAATTCATGAAAACACTACATTTTGAGTCACTTTGCAACGCGGCTGGCGGTGATCGGTGGAGCTTTTATTATGTGTTTATGTATTATGTTTACTATGTTTATGAGATCTATCGTAAAAATTGTGACCTCCGACTTGCTTGCGTTTTGTGCGCTGAAACGTTTTTCGCGAAAAATTTACCTCGTGTAATGAAGGCATCCCTAAATTTGCATCACATTTTTAAAAAAAAAAGTGCGGTCGTTACTCGAGTAAATACGGTAGTTAGTTTGGTAAGTTTAAGAATTGCAATCAAGCTGAGGGAACTTTTATAATCGCTATTGATCACAACCACTTGCTCCTTCGCCCTTTGTGTTACTTGTTAAAACTCAAAAAAATTGTATTCACCTATTTAGGAATTGGAGTCCCATTCGTGGCAAGCAGTGCACAAAAGCTAGTGCTTGTCAAGGGGCCAGATGTCTGTATGTGGTCTCTACATTTTTTGTGCTCGCCCTGCAAACCGATTGTTAATGCATCTTTGCCGTACGACCACTCAATTCCGTATGGTCCGGGTTACCCAGGAGGTGCTGTCTAACAAGTTAATCACGGTGTGCGAAGGAAGCGAGCAATGGAGGCGAAGCACGTCCGAACAGGCCAAAAACAGCCGCCGCTAAAGCAGACGACAAAGCCGTCCCTCCAGCGCGTCCGCTGGTGCGATCAGGCAGCTGCGCGCGGAGAAAGCTGGGTAATAGACACCTATCGCCGCGCCATCTACACTGTGCTCAGGGAGTGAAAACATCGCTCCCCTTCCCCATCCTCGTTCGGTGTTTCTTTTCCCGCACGCCACGAATGAATTGTTGGCGGGTAGAGGTGGAAAGCTTTGCTTTAGTATCGTGCTGCACGACTCCCCTTGCTTGCACAGCAGAACATTGGTTCCCGCTTTGGTAGATCCCCACAAAATCAAGGCACCGAACATTTACTAAGTAGTGTACAATATCACGCGGCCTTTTGTTTTCTTGTGCGTCTTCGTAAGGGAAAAAATTCCCTAGAAACGTCAGTCTTGGGTGAGCCAGCCAGTATTTACCTGGTGAACTGCGGTCATAACGATTTTCTCGTGATAGAGGGGGAAGCGCTGTTTCGAAAATGTGGGTGGGGTAATCTATAGAGCGTACCTTCTTATCCGGAGCGAAAAACTGCCTGGTGAAGTTACGTTTCACGACGAGAAAGCGACGCACAGGTATACTCATTGACATTGCGGTGGACGTGGCTTAAACGGGGTGCCGACTCCCTATGCCGTTTCAAGTGGTGCAATCGAAGCTTCCACCGCCGCTCACACGTTACTAACTATAGAAACGGTTGATTTGGGGCTCTGAAGCGCGCCGTAGTGGTGGGCTTCGAATTAATTTCGACAGCCCGGGGATCTTTAACGTGCGCCGAAATCTGGTCAGGCAGGCCTTTGCGCTTTTCGTCTCCATGAGGAAAGCAGCCACCGTCGCTGGGTTCATACCGCCGTCCTTAGGCTGGGCAGACCAGCGCCTTAGCCACTGAACCATAGCTGCGGGTCCTAAGTAGAGAATTGTAATCTCCCACGGACTTCTAAGTGATAAAATTGCCTCATCGAAATCCACGCCACGTAGAGATGCTACCGACGGCGTCTCGACATATCGAATGCAGTGTTATAATTCCTTTGACTTGTCTGTAAAACGGCCCATTACTACAACGTCTGCTGATCCACGGTAACACCAGAGCACGCCGCGATAGTTTAACGCCCTAACGTTAAAGAATCGTCTTGGTATTTACCGAAAATCGAGTTCATCAGACTAAGAGCACTAATGTGCCCTGGGTGTGGCAGTGACCTTCCTGAAATATTCGATATCTAGGAGGCAAACATCCAATGTGAAAGTCCGGTGTAGCTACCAAAAAATGTGCTTGATACTTCATTCATAGGAATCGGTAAAGCACGAATGTGAAATGTTCTTTCACAGGAGATGTTGAACGTTTATTGCGCAACGACATGAACTTGCGCATCGCTAGTTATATTTTGTCATTATGGCACCGTTAGACGCATCAACATTAAACAGTGGACTTTTATACGCCGGAGGATTGCGTAAATCACATTTAAAGCCAAGTGCTCGCAAACCGTGCGAACGAAATCAAACGGGTTGTCAGCGGCTCATTTGGTGAACTCACGGTCGGCTACAGCGAAAACAGCGTGATTTACGGGTCGGCAGCAATCTTGTGGGCCAGCTTGGCGAGCGACTACCAGCTGGCGACCCAATTTCCTCTTCTTTTTTCTTTTCCCCTTGTCGTTTATTCTGTTTTTTCCTTTGCATGCTATAAAGTACTGTTACCCACCCCCTCTGTAACGCCCTATGGGCCTTGACAGTATTCCAATAAATAAATAAATATACTTTAGCACACGCCGTCGTCATAGGTACCATAACTTACGCAGCCCAATCCGACGATCTTAACAAAACGCACATGAGAACGCTTCAAAATCTGTACAGAGCCACCCTTCGCACCATCAGTGGACTACCAAAACATACTCGCCTAGAGAATCTGCAAGCTGCAATCGCTGTTCCCCCCTTGGAAAATATCATTCAAGAGCAAGTACATCAATCCCTTCATAAATGCTCATTAACTCATTGAAGGTGTCTCCCTCATTGCCTGGGACAAGCTCAAGCCGTTACAACCCCACGACATCCTACCGCCTTTGGCTCCCTGGAACCGCCCTTCTGTCACAGGGACTCTACGGCCACCCATCACGTCCCACGCAACGCCCACCCCGTCCGCGCTGCCCGCATCAACACCCTCTGGAACAGTAAACCCCCCCCCACCCCACGAAAATTGATATTTACACCGACGCAAGCACAGCTGATCCTCTAATTGGCACCGCATGGATATCACCTGACCTCCCCTCAATCCAAGGCAAACTAGCCCTTAATATTTCATGTGCTACCATCCCGGACGCGGAACGCCATGCCATCATTCAAGGCATAGACTTCCTTATGTTCGACTTTCACTCCTCCGTCCCTTCACAGATAGGCATTCCAGACGGACCCATTCGAAGCCTTAAAGATTCTACAATGTCCCACATTGGCCAATCCCATTACCAACAAAATCCTGCATCAGATGTTCCATTCTAATATCTCGCGGCATCCATCTTCGACTGGTCGCCTGGACACCAGGAGTCATCATCGGGGAACAAAGCTGGCCACTCGGCATCACGGGAGTGTATAACGTCCAGTCCTCCACTGCTACTCGACTTGGTTCCTCCGCCTCCTGAGTCATTACCGCCAGCCATACATATTCTTCTCTACAAAAAGAAAAAAAGACCGCCCTCAAGACCCCCACCCCAACCGGCTTTTTATCTGCTCTGCCCCCGCTCCCAAGATACGTGTAAATATTTATAAACAGATATTTTGCCAATGCTAGCTTAATCCGAGAGACATTCCGCAAATGGTACACCCCATCCCTGCCGCCTCGATGTCCCCTTCTGCGCCTCCCTCACACCCGCCTATCTCCAGCACCTCATTGGCACTGACCGAATTTACGCTTTACAGAACCTTCAACCTTCCTCCAAATGCCTCCTGCCCATCCATCGACCCTCGTACACTGGAACCCTCCACGCTGACTTTATTTGCGCACTACTTTCTAGAAAGCGGTCTAGCGCGAGCCGTTTAGACCCGTGAGACTGCCCTCCCCACCCCACGTGGCCTCTTCCGCCTTCGTAAGGAGCCAACCAGCTTCAACTCGAACTGTCAATTTTCTAGATATCCCAAGATACGAACAACCGACTTTCTACTCACGCTTCCCCCACTTGACCAAACGTCTTCTTGATGTAAAAAAAGGCTACCTCTCTCTCTCTCTCTCTCTCTCTCTCTCTCTCTCTCTCTCTCTCTCTCTCTCTCTCTCTCTCTCTCTCTTTCTAGTGGCATTCGGCGTTTTGTGGTTCATCACCAGCACAGTGCGTTTGAGTGGTACATACATGCACCATGCTCTCATCAGCTCACGTGCGCGAATATTACCGCAAGAGACTATAATCAAGACGTCCGTCAACTTTGATCACTCGAAAAGGTTAAAGGCTCAAGAAAAACAGGCACAAAAGCAGAAACCACCACAACAGACAGTCCTTTGCCCGTTATGGTTCCTACTTTTGGGCGGGTTTATCTGCACGTTACCCATTAAAAGTATGCCGAACGGACTCGCCCACATTTAGCTTTTACTAGTTCTCTTATCAATAGCGCGTGCATAATGCACACCGACTCCCAGGTGGCAACAGCTCTTGGGAAAGCTCCACCGTGAACGTCTTTTCATGAATGGCGATGCTAGTGGTCCGAGTTTGCACCGGAATCCCCACACCAACATGCTATGAAGACCAGTTGAAATTGGCCCCCCGTGTTTGGGACGAAAGGAAAAGCCACTGAGTAGAGGCATGCAGCATGATGATAGCGATCGAAACAGTGAGTGCTCTGCTCGCTGCGGGTGCTTTGCGATGTTCATTTAAACGCCGGAAAAGGGATGGGGATACGGAATAGGGATAGGGAATAGGGATACGGCAGGGTATTGTTAGCATGGGCCAGTTATTAACCAGCGAAGGAGCCATCGTTTGGCAGCAATAAACGTGCATGTTTTCTTATTATGTGCACGTATGTATTATTTTTCACGTTTGGCTACTATGTGCATGATCTCTGAGTTAAAACAAAAAAAAACTTGAGCTGGTGTACTCTGTGAAGGGTATTACCAGGGAAGCTCAGGGGACACAAAATTTAGCGAGAGGTACGAAGTTTTGACGGAAGTCATAGTGCGAGCAACCCTTCTTATGCGCCATTCAATGTCTGCAGGTGGTCGACAGAAATTGGACGATAAATTACCCTTTGTTGTTCAAGAATCGGGGACGGCACAGTTTAAACAAGAGAGTCTTTGCACGTCTGACTAATCTGGAAATTCCCGACGTCGCGAAAGCAGTTTTGATGTAGTCACGGTTGACGGTAACGCCATCCAACGAGCGCTAAAGGGAACTATACAGGCAAGTTTTGGAAGCACAGCAAAGAGACGACGGTGCGAGCGAATACAAACGGCCGAGGAGGTTCGAACAGGGGCAAGATTTTGACAAACCGCCATTATGCACAGAAGTGCCTATCGATAACTACTGTTTTGAAAATACACACTCAAGTGATAAGCAATGTATGCATCTTACATAGAAAAAAGTTTTTGGATGAAAGACGTAGTGACTTTTTTCGCACGCAGATTTGTTGAAGGGCATAAAAACTCCGGGAAACCCTGGTCATAGAGACGTCCGCTGTAAAAGTACTTGTGCCCTCAATTGTCCTTTGAAAAGTCTCCATTTTGAGGATGGCAAATTAAGGACGAAAACGTTCCTGAAACACTGGTTAAAAAAAGTTTTGTACACAAAACACGATCTCCGAATTTCAAAGTTTGATCTACCAAAGTATGTTTATTGAATTGAACTGGTAAAATACAAACCGATGTTTAAAGGGGCCATGAAGACGAAACATAAATTGGGCTTCATTAAAAAAACTGCCTCGTTAGAATCCTTCTGACACCACTTTTAACGTAAACTTCGCTCAAATAAGCTATATAATTAGGAAAAAAGGAAATAACCATGCGACCTACTAGCTCATTTCCCGCAACAGAACCTATAATGTCTCACCCGCCAGCCCTGCGATTGGCACAGACCGGCAAAATCAAAAGCAAATTAGGGAGCACTTATAAGCTTCCTAAACGAGCAATGTGCACTTATATTTAGAGCATATTTTTTTTTGAAGCAGTAAGAATGGTGGGACAATCAGTGGACGTTAGGAAAGCACACGTAAACATAGACGTACCGATGGCTACGCTGTTGGTACTGCGCGGACTATGCTTGGTTTAGCTCACAGGACTTCGGGGCATTGGGGTTGTCTCAGACGACACTGGCCGATTGACGCAAGCAACGGTGTCTTACGTGAACATTTTTGTTGAGCGAGCACTTTGTTTCACGAAATGGTTATTTTCTCCCCGAACAAGAACGCGCCAGTTTTGAATGTGGTAACAAACGAACCAAATGCAGAAAACGGCTTGCCGCGGTTAGGTGGCGCCATCTAGATTAACTAACGGTAAACAAGGCTTCCAGTGGTCGGTTCCTGGGATGTCATTGCAGACCACGAAAACACACGATTTAGCGGGAAAATCAATATTTAAACTATATTTAATTTCTAAGGTTAAAGAACATCGTTTGCATCCGGACAAGCGCTGGCGGCACTATCTTTCGAATAAAACAAACTTGTGTTTTGTCTGCATGGCCCCTCAGTGCTGCCTTGTACCAGCATTGTGCATAATACATTTGTACAAGCGTTGAACCCAGTTCAACGCTTGTACAAATGGCCGGCGAATCTGGAAATGTTCCCCCTTTTCCAGTGAAAAAAATTAAAGCCACTTCCACGCCTGCAAAGCCTGTTCAAACAGCAGAGCTGTTTGTGGCCTTCATGGGCCAGCTCGCGCTGACATCCTAGTCCTTCTGCGCCCTCTGTTCCCATAGCTCCTACGGGCTGGCGTTCGCCCGCGACAACACTGGGGCCTTCCAACTGTGCGTCGTCCATAGCACGAAAGCCGGTGTGATGGCTGCGGTATTTCTTACAACACCCCTTTCGTCCTCGTCCCCGGCTCTTGTACCCTAGCACGCTAGCCGAGGTCAGAGCACAGGACGGCCGTCGAGGCGCTGGCGCCATCTGTTAGGCAAAAAAATTGTTATCGTTCTTCCTTATCAGGGTGAATATCAGCTGGCATGTGATAACGGCTTGGTTGATCAAGCGTCAAGCAGCAACGTGTTCTCAGAAAGCGAATTAAGGAGCTACTATAGGTGATCTCCATTCTGATTATCTTCCTTCGGCTTACCGGCACATAATAGGTTTGGAATGCCGCCAGATTCCGAACGGTATAGAAAAATATCTGTATCTAGCATAGTTTTCGGCATACAAAATTTTGGGTTCTCGCAGGAAACTTTCTGTTTATTATACGACTTACGTAATTTTCAAATAAGACACAGACGTGTGAACCAGCTTTCGCTAAAGAATTGTTTGAATGTGGTTGTTCTTGCCAACGCTCAGTTTTGTTTGACATGGCAGCGTCGCAGTTTCTGCAAACTTCTTTGGTATGAATGTACGCCTCTTCATCGTCATGTTTCCCCTCTTCTAAACGTATGTGTGCAGATGGAAGCATCAATCTAGCCCAGTCCATTTTGAGTTCGCCGGAGATACAGCCAGACGAGGCAGCTGCGATAATGGCCTCCCGCCAGAGTCCTGCTGCTGCTAAGCATATCCCAAGTATTTCACCGGGTGAATTTCAATTGGCTGTATCATTTTCCGTAGATATAACCGGGAACCTCAAGGACGACCAGGTAAGGAATTATGTGCATTCTGTTCCGGTGAAATGTTGCCTTTTTTATGGATTTAACGTTGGTTGGCTGAATTTCTTGTCGTGATAACAAAATACAGGCTTTAAAAATGACAGCTTCTTCGTACGAAAGCAGTGAAACAAAAAAAATTGGCTCCAATCTACGATGTGAAGGTGGTTGTACTGCGAAGCTGTAAATGACACCCACAATGATTACCCGTGCGGCGTCACTCGAATTCATCTGGCGTCTGCTCACTAATACCACCCATCACGCTCTTCGCCTCACTGTCTCACTCCTCCCTTGATTAATTGAATGGAGGTGTATGGAGTGTATAGAGTGCAATTCAAATTTCCCTCCTTCGCAGTGCCGGTACGCACACTGCCTGAACAGCGCGAGCGGGAGTTCTGGTCTTTTTTGCTTGATTAATTTCGCCCGTGCGGAGCCTTACTGCGCAGTTTGGAACACGCCGTTTCAGGCGGCCACATTTAACGTCTTTGAAATGGTGAGGAGTGCGACACTCCCGTCTTTGTCGTCAACTCTCACTGCTTCCCTTTATTCTTGTTCTTTGTGTCGCCGCCAAAGAGCGCCCTCACCTTCTCCAAACGCTGAATCCAAACCCCCGTCTACGTCTTCGGTCTCCACATTTGGGCGTAGCTTAGTCGGAAAGGCGGTGGTCTCTCGCTCCTCTTCTCTATGCGGGCCAGGTTAGATCAATGGCGGTGCCAGCAGTTTTTAAGGGCGAAGCCCTTTAGGACCTCGCAATGTCCCAGCCGATGTCTAGAGTTGTCCGTGCGCAAGGGGCTTTACGTGCGCAGAGCATTGTACGCCATCTATCGAGAGCGGCGCACACTGTAGTACCATACCCGCGCATCTTGGGATAGCGCCGGTAACTGCAGTAGCAAAGAGCGCGAATTTCAAAGGGTACAAATAGCAAAAATAAAGCAAAAACCCTAAACAGTCTACGGAGAATTCGCGGAAAAAGCACGCCGTGAATGATGCCGAGGGTGCGAAGTACTGGGACGCGAATTGACTTTTGTGTGGCGCTTGTCATTTACAGTGCATTTACTGCACTTCAAAATCATTTAAAACTAATAGTGCATCAGCACGCACGGACGATGACGCTCATCACACAGACAATACATAACTTGCGTCCCAGTGCTTCGCACCCTCGGCCTCGTTCACGGCGTAGAGATGTGTGATTTTTTTTTTTGTAGCCAGGGGTAGAGCCAGAAGTCAGTAATAGCCTGGTATGTTTGTGTAGCCAGTGGTAGCCTGGGAGAGTTCTGCTAGCGCGTACACAAAAATTTCCTTGGCTGGTTAGAGGCATGCTGCTTCGCCGTACTAAAAAGGAACCCTTCAGGACAACTCTACGAGATTTTGGCACCCTCAGATTCAGTACAAAACCGTGTGTTAATACTCCAAAGCATAAAACAGGTGCAACCGGGAAGACGCAGTTAACTTCCTTTATTTTTAATATTGGACCAGGTAAAACTTGAGAATTACAAGAAACCGAAAAATGTCACTTGTGACCCTGCGTTTTTTTTTTTTTTCAATTCTACCACATTACGTGTTCCACTCTAATAATAAACATCCTCTTAGATGACATGCATTGAAGTCGCCATTTCGCACGGCCATTAGACTGTGCCATTTGGAATGAAAGGGCCAGAGTATCAAATGACAGGAAATCATATCACGATCTATACCCAAATTTCCTATTTCTTGTTATTTTGATAAAAGGTCCCTTGCATCGTCGCAGTTTATTAATACACGCACGTCTGTTTGATCCTAAGAGTGCTGTAAAACCCGCCAGAACAGTAAAACTGTCTATACAACCAGGTTTAAACTACACTGTCCAAGCGCAACATATGCCTCAAGCGTATGTTGCATCGCAGCAGTTTATAAGACATGTACGACTACTTGCTCCTAAGTGTGCAGTAAAACACGCGGGATACGGTAAAACTGTCTATCTTATTAGGTTTAAAAATAGCTACAATGTCCGTAAGAAACTTAAAAAAATTGTTTTTATAGCGCCTGGAATTGCTCGTTTATTTGCGGGTTCAAGAACATCCCATTCTCGCAGCTATAACATAGACGAGGGTACACAGGTTCGGAGAACACCTATACCAACTCTATTGCTCACTTGTTTTGTCTTGACGTCTTCTTCCGCACTTAATATATAAGACGTATTAGTTAAGCTTTCAGCTCGATGGTGATGCCTAAAAGGTGATGCCTTTCAGCTCGTGTTATGCCTAAAACGTGTTATGCCTTTGGCGTGTTACCCGTTATTATTCTCAAACCTAAGTTAAGCACTGAACAACGTAGACACATATAAGCTATTTCAGCTCTGTGCAAGCATTTCTCAGCTTGTTTTTCAACCCGTATTGTTGGCTGCTTTGTTGGCCTTCTGTAGGACTCAACAGTACATGATATGCTACCTGAAAGCTTAACTTAGTTAAGTTTTCAGCTCGATGGTGATAACTGTTTTTGCCTTTGACGTGTTATGCCTAAAACGTGTTATGCCTTTGGCGTGTTACGCGTTTTATTATTCTCAAACCTAAGTTAAGCTTTCATGCCACATATCATGTACTGTTGACACCTACAGATGGCCAACAAAGTGGCCATCAATACGGGTTCAATAACAAGCTAAGAAATGTTGACACAGAGCTGAAATAGCTTATACTTGTCTACGTTGTTCAGTGCAAGGACAATATCTGTCGTTGTAGGATCAAAGCAAGTACTGGGCACCAACGGCCTCTCAATTGGCGGGTTCCGAATAATTGTTTTTAGAGTAGCAAACGCAAAAAACAAACGCTTGAAACTTTTGTGGAACTAAGGCAACCTAAAGCAAACAAAACAAACACGTCACCTGGACCATCTTCACGAGCAACAACGAAATATGAAGAATAACGCGTTGTCTCGAAGGGGGCACCTACGCAGAGTGAGAATGAGGGAAAATTGAATTGAATAATTTTCTATAAAAAACCAGTCGCGTATGGCTTAAATCTGGCAAAAGACGGGAAAAAAGTATTCTCCTTGTTTAGAGAAAAAGAATTGTGGGGGAAAACCCGCCGCGGTGGCTCAGTGGCTAAGGCGTTGCGCTGCTGAGCACGAGGTCGCGGGTTCGATTCCCGGCCGCGGCGGCCGCTTTTCTGATGGAGGCGAAAAGCAAAAACGCCCGTGTGTACGAGATTTCGGCGCACGTTAAAGATCCCCAGGTGGTCAAAATTAATCCGGAGCCCTCCACTACGGCGCGCCTCATCGCCTGCGTTGCGTCGGCGCGTTAAACCCTACAATCAATCAATCAATCGATTTGTGGGGGAAAGACGATAAGAGTAACCACTACAAATGTTCGGCAATTTTACAAAGGCTGGCATTCTTTTATCCTAAGGAGTGCTAAATTACCTTTTATGGTTTTGTCCAGTTTACGCTATTTGCAAAAGTTTTCCCACGCGTGTCCCTGGCAGTAATGGGAAAATTTTCGGTGACATACTGCATACATGGAATTGTCTTTAGTATTCATGGTACGAAAAATGCGTCGTGGCCGCAGGGGTATTAGAGGGCCTTGTGAGATCACGTCTCTACATTCTCTGGGCGATAACTATAGGAACGTGTAACAGGACATTTTTCGTGCTTACTGAATAGCCCCGGAACACCCAAATAGATCACCTGGTGCTTGATTTTGTATTCCGGGGACCAATGGCTGCGTCGCACCGATATAGGCTTGCTTCCATCACACGCGCCCAAAGAAATTACCGCTACCTGCGTGTACCCGAGTTTATCACAGAAATGGCCTGAAGGAATGACAAGACAAAAATGGCTGAAATGAACGCCTTGTAGACACATTTATGTTTAATGCCATCACTGTAGCTGCTGCGCCGCAGCGAAATGTATGTCACGTCAAGTGGCTCTTCAACATGAAACTTCACAGTAGTGAGGTAGGATAACTGTTCTATCCTAGTCTCAGTCGAACGCATCCAGCGTACACGTGGTATAGTGTCGTTTCTAATGAACCTAATTCAAATCGCTATATTTCTTGTAAGAAAGCATATTCTTTGCATACAACGTCACAACTCGCCCTCTGGTCACCGTAATAAATAACGTTATAGACTGTTTCGTCATTGGCCCTGCAATATCTATTGCGTATTTTGTTTGCAAACTTGCGAGGTGCGGCAAATGCCGTGGTTCGGTATTCTCTTGTCTGCTGCCAAACAGGCATAGAGTATCTAATTTATTTATTTATTTATTTATTTATTTATTTATTTATTTATTTATTTATTTATTTATTTATTTATTTATTTATTTATTTATTTATTTATTTATTTATTTATTTATTTATTTATTTATTTATTTATTTATTTATTTATTTATTTATTTATTTATTTATTTATTTATTACAAATAATTTCAGGGCCCGTAGGGCGCAACAAAAATGCGTGGTGAAACATAAGAGAACAGAATGTGCAGTTTTTACAACAGTGAAATGGTTCAAATGCGCGTATAACAACAATCAACGTGCACTACACTAAACTCTCGATATAAAAAATCCCGCGGGACCACCGAAAATCCCGCGGGACTACCCTTACTTTGAAATATCGTTGTAATGAAAAACTGGCTGTTTTTAGCCAGTGTTAAAACATAGGACTGAAAATGACGTACATTAGCAGTAGGCAAATGCGCTGACAGGCAAACTCTCAAATAAACACGTTGTGCTTACTTCAAACCAGTTTTATTTGAAGAAATCAGTTATTTTCTTTTCGGTCGTGCAGCACGCAGGACCGATCAGGAATGTCTCTACATATTTCACAGTACACAACACCTCACCGAGTACGTCATTGCGCAAAGCAATGACCGTTCATGTAGCATCAATGTCCGGCATCTCATTTTCTTCTGTGTTTGGTGAACCACAGTCGCCCTCCTTCGCATTGTCATCGCCACTAATGATGGCTGCTATTGCTTCTTCTTTGCTTTGTGGCTAGATGCAATCACCTTTAGGTCTCGCACACACTTCGTAGCAAAATCACCCACAAAAAAGAAATGCCTGCCCGCACACGTGATTAGCGTGAAGAGCGACCGACCGGCCACCGTCACCCAACAAAACCAAAGAGAAAAAAGGAAAATGCGGCTAGGCCTGCTATAATATTGCCCCTTAAACCACAGCTTTCTGGTGGAGCTAGCTGTTTTCACTCGACGTTGTGGTGGTGGTGGTAGCTACAGAAATCAGGGAATTTATAGATAAACGACGGTTTATGTTTCACACGAGAGTTACCACGCTGTTACTTGAAGCCGAATTCGTAAATACCGATGTCCCTCGATTATAACGGGAAAAATAAATTACGAGCGGTATACTCAAATATACGCTATACTGAAATTCGTAGTTATGAAATATTTTTATAATGAAATTATGTGCAGTGTGGCGGGGATTCTTAAAATATTGGTAAATTTGAGAAGTTCGTTAATATGGGGTTCGTAGTAACGAGATTTGACTGTATTTATACAACAGCAAAACGATACACAATCTGCTTATCACATTCTACGAACAATCGGCGTTATGTAGAGCACTTTTGGAAACAGTTGTATGAGTACTGGATGCGATGGCGGCGTCGAGGTGGTTGCATTGTAGGCTTGTTTTGGGAATAAATGAATCATTGTATACCTTAGTACGACAAGACGGCAAGCCTACTTCGCTACTATGGTCCGTTCGAGATAGAGCGAGGCGGGTGATACGTTGTTCTTTTAAGGTGTACTTTGTGAAATAAACACAGACGAGAACATTTACGGCACACTAACAGGTCTGAGAGGTTAACTGTTTTTTTTTATTGACCAAACATTGGCAGTACGTATGTAGCGAGTGGCCCGATTGTGCATTGATTCCAGGCAATGGGTGACCGCGGCCTGATCACGATCCCATAAGCCGCATGCGTACTGTAATTTGTAACCAACAAGTGTTTTGTACAGGGTGAGTTTTAGGGAGCTTTAATCGGATGAAAAATTCAGGCGTAAGAAGCCCAGCATGCGGTTAGCATTGATTATAACGTATTCTATGATGGCATTCCAAGAAATGTCATTAGTAATGTGAAACACTACGCTCTTATATCCGTTAACCGAAAGCACGGGCATGTTATCAAGGAAATACAGGCAAGCATTTTTTTCACCAATCAGGATAGATATTTCCACACTCTTGCACTTCGAAACAATAATTGCATACACCAGTTATTGCACCAGTTAGTAATGTTATTAAGGTGCTGCTGCTAGCGATGCTAATATCAGCCAAACGTGCCTATATGCGGGAACCGTGCCCTATTTAAATAATTGTGATGACTTGGAAACGTGGCATTTTTATTTTAAGAAATTTGAAGGTAGCCACTTTAGATCGCCGTTACCAACTTGAATTTATGTTGTGCTTCAATTAAATTCGCAAGGGTTCTAGTATATGCTAAATTATAATTTCAAATATCAGCAAACCATCACGTTTCTCCGTAAGAGTAGACAATTCCGATGTAAGGAAAAGATTTCGAGAAATATAATTTAAGTGTCAGCAAAGATGGTTTTTTTGCCATTTCGCGTACTAAGTAACTCTTCAAATTCTGGGCAGTAAGAAATGCTGTTTTACTGAACATTGAACTGAACCTGTGAAAGAGATTTTTAGGGATCATCGTGCAATTTAGAGCATGGTATTTAATAGTTCAGCATGTAGCGGACGTGAATACTGCTAGTAGTGTTTGTATTTCGGGGAAGCAAGAAGAAACGCCATTCGTCACCATTAGTCCCGCCCCGACTCCCCCCAAAACAACACAGTTGGCCGATGTTTATTGTTATACTTGAGGCCCTTTTTTTAATATTTTTGTCATTCAGGCCATCGTCGACATTTTATTCGCTCAAGTTGTATTTGTATTCACCTAGCACGTCAGAAATCTGAGGAATATTTAGGAACCGTCGTTAGCCAAGGCACGAAAATTCGTTATTAGGAGTAGCAAAAAGAACATCGCTTTCGAAAGAACTTTTGCGGAATAGATGTCGCAATGTGTACTGAAAAAATACCTACAAAATAGTTTAGAAGTAAAAAAACTCATACTGTAAAAGTGTGCAATATTTTCAAGGCAAAACTCCCAACTTACCGCAGGTGTACTGAAACGGCGATATAAACATTGTGTCTGTTGGCACATCGCACGAGTATATCTATACCAGTGTACACGTAAGGGCCCATATAATGCAGCGAGCACTGCTGAAGTGTGAGGTAGAAGAAAGGAATATCCCCCAGTTTTCGCAAGAGTTTTTTTTTTTTTTGTGCCTGTACTGAGTTAGTTAAGAGTAAAAATACAAGCGCTACTACCCACTTCCTTTTAAGAAGCAGTTGCCTTTTATATTGTCTCCTACTAGAAGAAACAATGGGAACGTCACAGTGGATCTATTAAGCTTTAATAGCAGGTTGATTCCCAGTCTTAGAAACGAAATTATTTTCGACATAGTGACGGCACGCCGTATACTAGGTAGTGTTATTGCCTGTATTTCCATGCTTATTGCACGATATGAAGTGTGCATAGGATATGCGTGCCCTTATACAGGTGGTATAGGATTACTGGCAGGCGAGGACCGGTAATTGTTTAAGCATTCAGATGCTCAAGCTATTACAGTTGCTTGAATTTGCTTCCAACACTTTCCCAAATCCCGAGGCTGCACAATGATATTGATTGTGTTTTATTCGAGTTCCTTCTGCCAACTCTGCTGCCTGCAGGTGCTCCTGACATAATCCGTGATCTGACGGCCACCTATGCGAACCTCCGGGATGGTCGGCCAGCAGTGAACTTAACTTGGAGAAGCACCGGAGATCATGGTTGCGAAGGAACTGGTCAGACAACGTTCTTGTCAATTTATTGCTACGATTTATTTAACGTTCACAGTAAAGCAGACGTTAAATGTTATTGTTGGTAATTTTGAAAGCGTTCAATCTTGTTTTAAATATCCACTGTCGAAATCCGCCGTAAAACTATTGAGACACGTCGGCCGACTGGCGTCATCGCAACCTGCATGACCCTGTGCGTGGAATCCTGCCCAATGTTTCAGACAAGCTTTAGTAGGTGCCACAAAAATGTACTGCGGGTACGTGTATGATCGGAAATTAACTGAACGATTCGATATGATATCGCTGCGCCACCTAGAAGGCTGACAGTAAGCAGGCGCTTTCTTTTGACGCAGCCTAATAGCGAGTCAACGTGCTATTTCTTTTAGGTGCCCCCCATAAGACATTGTTGCTGACGTCTGAATACATTCGATGTAGCCGGGGAGCAAATAGTTCTGCTGAAATTGTCAATTTTTTTTAATTAAGCGTCGTTTGCTGGTCGTTAAACGCATGGGGTGCTATCATACACCATCTTTTGCGCAAGCCTACCTTGCGTGTCTCGGCTCAAATGGCAAAAATTGAAAATATTCGCAGGTCTTTCTTCTTGGCAAGTAAACAGATACAGGTGTTCAGCTGACGATCGTTTTGTTTTGAGTAAACACGAATCAGCTCGGACAAGTCTATTTACTTTGGTACTTTTGGGATCCGCAGCTGACAAGTATGACCTGCGGATGTCGACCAACAGCACCGTGTTTAAGTTCAACTTTTACCACGGAAACCCCGTACACCACGTAATCGACGGTGTGTTGAAGCCCCAGCCTCCCAGAACCCGGCAACATTTGACGGTAGCCCTGCCCAAAGACCTGTTTCCACCTGACACGGATACATTCGACGTTCACTACAGACTGGTTATCATCAGCACTAATGGAATCATGTAAGAGAAAATGGCAGCATCTCCACTCCGTGGATAATGGCGAGTAGGCGGAGTACGGGGTATCGAAATGAAATCCAAGTTGCGCCCCGAGTGACATCCGATTTGCGCCCCTACCATTATTCGATTTGAGCCGTGAGTCGCACCGTGTTCATTCCTTAAATGAACTGCAAATCAATGCTCAAATCGAATTTCGCTTTATTTTCGCTTGATCGAGTTGTGCGCAAGGATGGACTCGGACGGACATTGGGAGGTCCTAAGGTACAAGGTACTCCGCGCTGTTACAGGCGAGGGAGTAGGCCGTTTGACTCTCGGGTACTAACTCACCGTCGTAGCCCAATCGTGAGTTAGTACCCGAGAGTCAGCGCACCAGCGTTACCACGATACCAGCGTTAACGTTAATACAGCGCACCAACGTTAGCACGAAACGAAGAATGTGTCAGTTTTGTCCACAGTGCGTGAAATGTTTTGTGCTGAAAACGCCGAAAAAAATATTTTAAGAAATTCAGTGTGTTCGACTCTCGAAGCTGGAGGAACAGCGGACACTATGTGGCTCTGTCGACCGGGGCGAACTCCAACAAGTGCACGAAACAAAAAAATGACTGATTGGAATTTGCAGTTGAGCATATACATCCCGGTGAGCTGAATGAAACTGGGAAGGACAAAAGCATTGTTCTTGCGAAACAACGTCATTATTATTGTTTCGGGTTGTTTCTATCAAACAAGAATTGCACCCGTTTTCTGTTACATAGTTGTTCCGTAGTTGACCCTGTATTAGCCGGCAGGAATACTGCAACGTTTAAAACTTCACTGTGAACTACATATGACGTTTAAAAAACTCAGTGTAACTGTGGAGTAGCCTAAGAGGCTAATTTTAATACAAGGGTTTTGGGATTGTTTTGACAAAACAAGAGGTACAGCTGTTTTCACTAACCACGTTCGTCATTAGTTCGTCATTTACAATAGCCGGGAATTCAGCAACGGTTACAACTTCCATGTGAACTAAAAATTAAAGCCGTTCCACCCAATGTGAAAGCTGTCGGAAGTGCAGAGCAGGGATTCGCCAGAGTGGGCTGTGGCGTCGTTACCTGCTCACTTCAGCCACCGAATCCAATTTGAATTTCCCGCTTTCCCGGTGTTCGCGCACCCCCTACCTGTAACTGCGCCAGCGGGAGGGCTGTTTTTTTTGGGGGGAGGGGGGAGGCGGGGGCTTGCTTTTTATTCCATACGTGCCGGCAGTGCACTGCCACGTTTTTTGCTTACTATCGTAAAAGCCAACACAACGAGCGTTGCTGACTAAACTAAGGCGGGCGCAGCCGGTTAATTACGTATAGTTAGCCTCAAACGTACGTACAGTTTCCTTTGCGCTGAACAACCTTGGAGGTGCATGACAGGCGCCAGTGGTGCAGGAGTTTAGAACGCTTATAACAATATAAACCACTTAGTTTTCGAAGCCTCCGGGTTACGCCGCGACTACAATCGCTACGGCTGAACGCCTTGCGGCTCTACTTGGGTTCTTTCTCTTAGGTTTATCCGCACAAAGTATACGAACCGGGAGTCATAGGCTAGGGGAGAGCCAGAAAATATTCGTGCCCTCCGACGTGTGTAAACATTGCTACCTTTTTCAGCATCTGAAAACTTCTGCTCTTCTTCAATGACAAGAAGACCGCACTAACCGAACGAAGTAAAGTGCTTATGTGGCTGTGTGTTGACGCCCTTTCTCTGCGCCTCTCTTTACCCGCAATGTTTGCAGGTCGGAGCCGTCCAAGCTAGCAAGCGTCAGCTTTCCGATGCTGGTTAGTAAGCAGTCCACGACCATTGCGCCCCCAACTAATGCTGGCAAAGAGGACTCACCTGAAAACCATTTACTCCTGTACGTGGCGATAGGCAACGGGTTGCTGTCGTGCTCGCAGCGGGACTTGGCCTTATTTGCTATAGCCGTGCCCGTCGTCCGCGAGCAGCCGACACTGGACACACTGGAGAACACTCTACCGCAGAGGCTCCCCTTGATCCTTTAGCCAATCCGGAAGAGCATCAGTCAGGAAGTGAAATTACGTATTCATCTCATTCTGCCGGTCATAACAGACACGCCAATACGCGTTCACGGGACGCCCGTAATTAATAAATTATTCGTACCGTGACTTTTCGAAGGTTTTGCTACTTTCACCTGTTTGCTGCACTGGTGTTGGAGCAGATATGTTCAACACAACTACGTGTTATATTCTGATTAAGCACAACAAACGTTGTTCATGCCATGCTATTGCGATTTGTCTTGGGAGGCGTAAAGAGTATAGCAAATATTGTGTGTATAACACGTGTCTTGCGCAATTCAGGCCGTCTTGTTGATACCCAAAGGCAGTATTACCAAACGTGGCCTAAAATCAGCATCAGTATTTTATCGCCAGCACATTTAGTGCGTAGCCCTGTTCTTTTGGGAGAGATAAACTACATTGACCAAAATGGTTATTGGGGTTGACAAGGTGAAGCGCCGGTACAGTTAACAACTAATTTAAACTTAAACACGTCTTTTATGCCTTGCATACGTCCCCTACAATCGCATTAACTTGCGATATCTGCTGGATACATCCTAGCTAGAAGCACGACGGGCGGCTAACTTGTGTTATGTAGTTGCAGCTTTTTTGAACATTGCAACTTTTCTCCATGCAGAACCTTCAGTATAAAACATTCTCGCATGCAATCAGTTTTGTTTTTTAGCGCTCAAGTGGCTTAGCCGCGGTTCTTCGTGAGAGCAGTGAAACTTAAAAATTGTTGTACCATCATTGCCATTTGTCTTTCCTGGGTTTCATTGCCATCGCTGCATGCAGCTACGCCAGTACTGGTGGCCACAGCAGGAATAGGAACACAGCGTCAGTGTTTCGGCTAAAAGGATTGCACCAGACTGTGACGCTTCACAAATTGAAGCTCATAAGCGTGGTTCCGAAGATCTAAAAGTCCTCATACTCATGCTGATACAGAGTTCGTGGGAAAATGTCCTGTAAGCAAGTACTGACAAAGCTTTCTTCCCAAGGCATAGTCAATAACCATACAGTGATGAATGTTATTTTAATTTCTGCTTAACACCCATTGGTAACGCGCTCGTAGTGGGTCCGGCTTCTTCCGTCACTTCGTGGAAAAGCATCTGAGAGGAAAAGACGACTAAA
The DNA here is from genome assembly GCA_013339765.2 of Haemaphysalis longicornis. Lineage (NCBI taxonomy): Eukaryota > Metazoa > Arthropoda > Arachnida > Ixodida > Ixodidae > Haemaphysalis > Haemaphysalis longicornis. The sequence goes on from CM023456.1 coordinate 47,645,839, forward strand.
ACCAACATTTAGGAATTATAAAGCTTGCCTCTTCAGGACCAACTCGGAGGGGCAATACATTTGTTTGTATGCATGCGATATCTACCTCCATTGTATGGTCCCCAAATGTGTTCTGAGACAGCCGCGGGGTACGTTCATACAGCGATGGATTTCTCCAAGTAAATGATTCCTCGTAAAAAGGATGAAACTGTGTGACACTCATATTTCTGGTCCCGAAGGGCTTGAGCAACTGAAAAAATGCATAGTCACGGCAAGGGTAACCATCGGTGTGTAAACTGAATCCTCAAGCCACTGCGAGGCCTCAGAACAATCTCCGCTGCAAGTTCGACCTGGTCCTGATGATCGAGAGACTTGATCTTGAAACGGCGTAGTATGTTGGCGAGCACTATTTTTTCTTCGGCGAGGGCGAACTTCTGACCTGCGATGCGACAGAAAGGAAAAAAAAACGCACGCGAATGTCAGTAACTTTCAGCTATACGCGTGTCACAGTACTAAACGTATTCGGGGCACTAATATTTCAAATCGAGTTTCACTGCGCTGGTTAAGCAGCGGAGTGAAACTTGAGCATTAACGATATACCAGTGAGCGCAGTGAAATTCGCTCTGAACTTGAAGGATATACATAACAGCTGCCCAGCCAAAAAACAACTTCAGCAGGACAGGTGAGTCGTCAGGCCCGTTCCAGCGTACTCGACAGGGCTCATCGCTTTTGCCGCATGGGACGAAAAAAATTTCCCCGCATTTCCCCGAGGGGAAGAATGTGAAAGTGCGAATGCAGGAGTTGAATTTGCGCGGTTCGGTAATGTTCGCGAAAGAGAGATCACACACACACACACACACACAAGTACAAAGAAAGAAAGATGCACTTATTCACAGACACCTATTTGTGTTGTTGTACTTGATTGCTAGAGCGGATCTCAGCTTTGAAATTTCGTGTCAGTACTCCTTTAAGCGGGTGCATTAGCCCTTCTCACGCCCGATTCCTGGCCAATCCCTCACGTGGGTATGTGCCATGTCAGCGGCCAGGCATCGCGCGCCCATCTCCCCCCGTTGCCAAGGAAGACGAGGAGATTCCTGGCCAATCTCCCACGTGGGTATGTGCCATCTCCCCTCGTTGCCAAGGAAGACGAGGAGCGCGCGCACCCGCAGCTGTTGCTATGTGGACGGACGGCGGTCAACGGAATTCAGGGTCGCTTATAAAGTGCATTCGCACTTAATATTCCATTGTTGCCTCCAATGCGCGAAGATGCGCCCCATTAGGAGGTTGTTGTCGCGGTCGAGGCTAAACTCATCCTCAGGGGAAATTTGCCAAACTATTCGCATCACCACGCTACCATCGCTGTGCGCCACACAGAGGCCGATTATAATGTATTAGAAATACTAGAGCATTAAAACCAATTTGGTCGGTTTGTGGATTGTTTGCGTACAATGCTGCGATGACTTGATCGCGCGGTGGACACCCAGATCGGGCACGTGATGCTACTGAATCGATTTTACCAGCTCAGTTGAACTCCCCCCCTACGATCCGTGCACACATGAACGTGTTGCCTGCTAAAAATACACGCCACTTGGCTACATCGATCTAAACCATCAATATGCCCTATGGTGGTAACCGTATCCTGCACACTCATACCCTGTGAAGGCACAAACCAGGCTAATGCGCATCTGTCCCTGAAGACAAAAGGCCACGTGTGGGCTGCACTGATGTTAGAATTCGTAAAGCTGTCTACCGGAACTCACTACCGGCAGAGTGACGTAATGAACCACAGGTAAACAAAACCGTATTTTCTCTTTTTGCATTACACTTGCATACATGCTTTCTAAAGGATCACAACACTGGAGGGTATATGTGCAGAACGACAGTATTAGAAGCAGGTTGAAGAGCACTAGGACTAGCGTCGCGTTGTTGGTTTCATTTCACGCTCTGGAAGCAAGTTGTCGTTGCTTTGTAGCACAAATCCTCCATACTTGCAACCAACATTGCTTATTTCATGCCTCAAATTCCGATTTTATTTATGCGTGCCACATTAGGGCTACAAATTGAGAGGTTTTATCAGCAGCTGCCTTTGAAAATTGTGTGTAAGGTGTTACGAAAAGAGACAAACTAGAGGCCCTACTAACCAATGCAGTTTCGAGGTCCGGCTGAGAAAGGTATGTAAGCATATGGATGTCGTCCCTTCGCATTGTCTGGTAGAAACCTTTCTGGGTGAAACTCCTCAGGCTTTGGAAACACTGTCGGGTCACGATGGAGGAAGAACGGGACAACCTGGATGATGGACCCCTTCGGCAGTGTGACTCCACCTTGAGATGATCAGCAAGATGTTTCAGGAACTCTTAATTCAAATTGCAACAAGATAGTTGAGAAGAAAGACTGTAATGGGTTACCTAAACGTTAAAATTCAGCCTGATTGCCGTGTACCTGCCACTTTGTTTAGCCACAGGGCAAAATGAAATGCTTCAACATGAAGTTAAAATCGTCACGACCATTCGAGCTACTAAAACTGCGTGTGTGGATCCCACACGTCGACATTGCTCAGCACAGAGGAAGCCTCAAGCACAGTTCAAACAAAATGTCAGTAGAAACCGTGAGCACCAGTACATTTTTTTATTAGGGAGGCATGTCCGATTGGTCTGTACAATAACAAATAAAAAACAGCGCGTAAAACATGGTGTCGAGGAGAGGCGAATGAAAGTAGGCGTAGAAAAATGACCTACAAGGGAAAATTTGACACCCACGAGATATGCAGCTGTCGGCTACAAAGGAAAGTTGATTGAAATTGTAGATAAATAGGCGGTGGTCCCTGGTCGGAATCTTGCAGCACGGACAATTTTCGTTCAACTTCCAAGCTTCAGAAAAGCTGTGTAGCTTTCCTTGCTAGCCGTACGACTACATTTTGGGGTGGAGGTAATGTTTTTCTTCGCAGAAACTTACTCCACCTTGGGTACTTCCCTTAAATCTGTCTGAGAAAAAAATACGGCTTGCGCTGGTGCAAGCAGAGCAAGATGAATCAAGAGATGAATAAATAACGAACACTGTCCCAGCAGATGTCGCGTAACATACGAAATGACCATCAATTATAAGCTGCTGAAGTACGCAAAAGCTATGAAACCATTTCATTCTTCGTTTAGCCTCGGCAAATAGGCACTGCGTTCCTGACCCCAGTGCCGATCAGGCTGCAAATGAAAGTTTGAATGGTGGCTTTGTTATTTTAAGTATAAAAAAGACAACTACAGAAAACATGCGAACACAAACATAAAGGATATATGCTTCGTCCTTGTTCTTTGTTGTATTTGGTACGGCTAGCACTGCAGTGCTTAACATTTCTAGAGTACAATTTATTATTTATGCCTTTCGGATCCCCAAACTACCGACACCTGAGCTTCAAATATTTTTAGTCGCGTTTACACCTGTTTGATTCGAAGTTTAATAACTAGTATTTTGATTTTGTTGGGAAAATGAATACTCGTTACATATTTCAATTATACAAAATTTCCTTAGAACAGTTCTTTAGCCCATGCGAATTGTCTTTGATGACATCTTCAAGAAGATATGTAGCTAATAACTGTCCTTGTTCGGAATAAAGGGCCGAAAACCCATAAAAATCGCTGTACCTTACTGGCACATGGCAATTTTTTGCCTTTGGAAGTTTTGGGATTTTTTTCGAATATGGGAGGGCGATTTCAAGGCCAAACAAATCTTCAACTGCTTACCGATTGTGAATGGCTCTGTGCACGTCCGAGCGATGCCAGGCACTGAGGGATATATACGTTGGCTCTCCTGAAACAAGGGCGAAGCCAGCAGAAGTGAAGAAGATTACATATAGAATAAACTTCGCCGACAGATAGGCAACGTTTACGTTTACTTTCGAAAGCGAATGTGTTTTATATGTACAGCGGAGGAAGCTTGTTACCGAAAAGGATCCGCCAAAATTCGCAGGCATACGCATATTTATATTGTCATTTAGATATTCGAAATTACTTTATTACAGCTTCCATTGGCTGTTGTCGAAATCAGCCAATGTAAGCTAACTATAGGGACCACCAAAATGAGACGGAATGAAATTACGGGTAGCTGGACTTAACCGTGACTGAAAATACTGGTTAGCTGAAAATGATTCAAAGTGCGACAACACCTTAGCTCTTAGTCCAAAAAACCGATGATTCAGAAAATCAACCAATTCAGTTTAATTTTGGACATCGGGGCAAATCACACCGCGGCTGCCACCAGTACCATACTGAATTTGATTACGAACACGTCCGCCGTGTACAAGGGGTTAGAGGTTCGTTAATAAACTCAGCGAGGAGCACTTGAAGGAACCAGAAAGAGAACGTACAAGTCGGTTTATTCGAGCACTTGACATGGTAAATAAGAACTGTTTAGATTGAAACGAAGCGCCCTCAGGCTACCTAATTAGGAGAAGAAAAAGTGAAGGTAAAAGTCCCCCAACGACTTTCCCGCAGCCGACGGCGTATATATCAGTGGGTGGCCAGTGCGTACTGCCTAATCTTATTTACAAAAGCGCCAATTTTGACGATCCAATCAACTTCTTCCAGTACCGCTCGCTCCCAGCTGAAGCCATGGCGGAGTAAAAACGGTGGACCAGTACCGCCCTCGAACATCCTGCAGTCGAAAAACCCATGCACGAAACTTCTTAGTCTCCGCCCACCTACTGGTCACACATCCTTCCGCATTGAGCCCACGGAAGCAGGTGTATATCTTACACCTGCAGTGGCCGAAGACTTTTTTTGCCTTGGTTACTTCCACAATTATAGCCTTGTTCTCGCAGTATGGAAAGTCACAAACACGTTCGCCCCTTTCCTTTGTAAGCTTTGTGCGTTTGTGTATGCGGATACAAATTCAAAGGGAAATGTTGAAATCTGGGGATAAAAAGCTGTAGTGCCAGAAAGCAGTAGCTGCTTTCGTAGTTGCCAGCTGAGAGTGCAACTGTTTGCTTATAATGCTCGAAGCGCCTGCCCATATGGTGGATAGGAAACGCGTGCACGCCCAGACCGCTACTGGAAAATGGTCCATTAAGGTCATTGAACCCTGTCTGTATGCCATTGTAACGACAGTCATGAGGACTATACACTGTAATGCGTTTTCCGCAGTAAAAGGTGCACTAAAACATAATGAACTCTGGGCACACCCGCTTTCTTAACCACACATTTCTCAGTAATTTCGTATTTGTCGAAAACTAGCTAAGAAGAAACCTAAGCTGTAGATGTATCGCCTGAAGGAGACTCAAGAGAGAAAGAACCACGGAAGGAAGAAGTAAGTAAGTGATTAAAAATAAGTAGGGCTCCAAGCTGCCGCTTGGTAGCTTCACCTTGATTGCGCACTCCAAGTACTTCATCTGCTTCAAGTCGTCCGGCGTTACGTAACGATCCTTATCGTCACCGAAGATAGAATACAGCTCATCGTAAATGAGCTTCTGCTCCTCAGGATGATGACCGATAAGGAACAGCGCCCAGCTTATTCCACTGGCTGTTGTGTCGTGACCCTTCAAAAAAAAAGATGTGCATGTCGCCGGTTTCACCTGATGGTTTATCTCAGGCGTTGAGAGTAAAGCAGCAGCATAAAATATTCCTGCTTAGGGTATGTTGTCGTTGAAGTACACACAGAACGAACTTTGCAATTAGACTTTAGGCAGGTGAAGCTTCGACAACTCAATGCTGCGACTGTAACGGACAAAAGTGACACTATGTCGTGAAATTCCACGCGGTATACAGAATGCCCTCAAAATCACTAGTGTACTGCCCCTTATTGAAGTGTACATACATTGAAACACAAAAAGTTGGTCATACTAGTGCGAACACGTATTAGTGCACCAATAGCTCACCCCGAGGGAAAGACGTTTGCTTGACAGCGAGTCCAGTCTGAAGAAAAACCACCTTAACTAACGACGTTTTACATAGGGACCATAAACATAAGCATTAGCCGCCTGGGGCACAGTGAATCATGAAGCCACCCTAAAAATTATTCGTAAGCAAGCAGCCTACTAGAATCAGACTCAGCTTTTATAGGCGCCATGACAATTTTCTGCGAATAATTTTCCCACAGCACTGCTGTATGCCGCATTGAAGAATATATGCCAATACCACTTTGAATAGCTCGCGCTTAGTCGAATGCGAGCGTGCCCTTGCTCATGGGACTCATTCAAATGCAAAGCCCCGAGAAGAAAGTCCCTCAGGGGACTTCAGTACTGTTATAAAGTATAAATAGCGCCATATGAGGTTACTTATTTATAGCCTTACGTTTCATGTTTTCATGGTTTTTTGCGCTGCTTAACCAGGCTGAGAGTTGGCAATGTCCCTTCGGTTCGTTTTTATTCGGAGACAAGCAGCAAGACAGATATGCTAAACCAATCAGTCTCGTGAAAAAACTGAAATTGCAAGGCTGTTTTTGCCTGATTAAGGTAATGGTTGATAACGTCGCTTCAGTTTATTTCTATGCGGAGAGTAATGGCCGATCACATCTACAGATATGCTTAACCTCTGTAAAAATGAAGATATACCTTATGCACTAATTACGGCAGCTAGCTAGTGATAGAACTTTGACATCGTAAGGACAGAACTTCAACATCGTAAGAAGTGCGAAAGGCCGAGGGCACGAAGGACACTGAGAACACTCACAATGCAACCCCACATTTCTCAATGTTCTTCTTGGTGTCCCCGTTCTTTCCTCCTTTTGGCCGTGCCGAAGTGCTTCATGCACGCATAACTTGGTTAGCCTTGCTTATAGACAATGAAGCCTTCGCCTATGCAAGGCAGAGCTTCGATACGACGTGTGCCAATTACCATAAAGTCAGTATTTATATTGTTTATTACTAATCTTGACAAACGTCCTGACAACTGCATTATTCCTTCAACACTGTGATATGTGTGAACAGCCAGCCGCAATTCTGCAATCCAGACATCGTTTGCATCACGTGAAAGATGCGTTATAGTACGCGGATGTCATCGCATGTCACCTTGACCTATTTCGCAACGCTGCCTTGTAAACGACGGCGGGAGAAAGAAGGAAAAATATACTCATCCACATGTTCTATTATTTAATGTGTGATCAGGCTTCTTCATAGTGGCTAAGGTGCTACGTGGGGCTAATTGGTTTGAACTAAACATACCGAGAAACAGCACGAAGACGAAGACGGAGGAAAGACAAACACAAGCGTCGTGTTTGTCTCGTATTTGGGTTTTCTCACCTTTGTATTTTCTCCGTCCCGCCTTCATCCTGTTGTCTAATACGCTCAGTTAAAACGCACTCCTTTCAGCCCGTTTTCTTAAGCTGTTGTTTAGTATAAACATACACTACCGCATGGTTTGCAGCCAGCTAATGAGTAATCAACAATCAAAAATTGCACACTACGCTGTTAATTGATTGCCCAACCTAGCCCAGATTTAGCGAGCGGGAATTCAACTTGTGCATCGTTTTAGAAATTCTTCTTCATGGGTATTCAATCTATGTGCATGGCCATCAACGTACCGCGAACATGAACGTGTCCACCTCTTCCCGGATGCCGTCTTCGGTGATGTTCCCCTTGAAATGCTCGAGCAGGAGAAGGTCCATGAAAGGACGAGGTGTTCTGCGGCCGACGTTGGTAGACGACTGATCTTCGTCGAGTGTGATCACGCCGCTGTCGATTTCCTTGCGCAACGCCTCTTTGCGCTCGGCAATAACCTGCCCCGGGTAAACAACAAAACAGTTGGATACGTTTCGTCAGTGAGCCCTACCTTTGACGTCACGTACCACGAACACTGCACTTATTGTCACATTAGCGAAAAATGGTGAATCGACGAAGGAGCGATACAATTCAAGGTCAAATTCCTGCGTTTCGTCGTCTCCGCCATTACTCGCCGCAAAATTAGGAACATATGGTCCTTAGAAAGACGCACAATGCTTTAGCGCACCCTGTAGGAAGTTTAAAGTGCCTATGAATACGATATATATGCTCGTTTTACTAGGAAGACTATATTTTCCCGATAAATACGTTGTCCAACAAATAATAACGATAGTAAGGAAAGTGTATACTCCCAAGCCGCTTGCCTGTTTTCGCTATGACCTCAATGAAAAATGTTTGTTCGATGCGCGGTCCCTTACTTAAGCCACCGCCGAGAAGTGTGACTGGGCGATTGTAGTGCGAGCTTCAGTTCCGCTTGATCGTATCGCTTGAATGCTAACTTGCGGTTAACACACCAATAACCACGTTTCTAGTGCTGGGCCGTAATACTTAACTCCTGACTATATTACGCTGCTGTAGTGGGAAATTCAACATTCTTTACAAGGTTTGCGATATTTGGTTAAGAAACGCTTTCTGTGGATGGAAGGAAGCTGGGTTGGTTACGAAGTGCCAGTTTTTTTTTTAAATTAGACAACGGTGTATTTTGTCTTGATAGACATTTTTAACGATTGCAGTCGCACCGGAGAGCGTGGTGTGCTCACGTGAAAAGAAATTAACTTCGGCTTTCCACAGCCACTACTCCCGGTCTCAAATATTCCATCTCTCCTTGCAAATGTCATTGCTGCGTCGCAGTGATTGTTACGGCCTCATGACCAAACCCAGTTTGCTTGGGAAGGTCTTCAGGCTAAACATAACTACGCAGTTCTTTAGCGAAAGTGCCAGTGCCGCCTTTCGGTGGCAACATTTATATGCAATGCGTCGCACACCGTAATACGTGTTTTTACACGAAGCGATGCTTTCTTTTGTACCATCCCATTCTTTTGTACCACGAACAAATTTTACGAGCGTAAAAAAACACCAAAAGTCGTCAAATAAGAACATACGCTGTTCTGATTAAGTTTCCTGTTTAAATAATTTATTAGCCCACAAGGTCGACTACTTTCATGGCAACAAGGGATAAGGCTAAAGCATTTTTACATATTGCTATCCGGAACTGTGAAAAGATATAATTTCTTTGTTCCATCGGCGCCGGAGTTCGTACACGCCTTCCTGTTGTAACGAAAATAACTCGCTGCACCTCATCCGTGCGCATATTTGAACATAAACGAAAGGTACAATAAACTTCTACACCTAAGCATATGTCACGAGTTCTCAATGCAAAAAGTTATATATTCAGTGAACGTCCGAGAGGTTCTCCGATTTTCCTCTGCCAGTGCTGTTTTCCAGTTTACCTGCCAGCAATGTCTTTCAGTTCTGCAATAAAGCTGCTTCCCGTTATATTTATAGTTTGTATTTTAGCATGTTGGACGTTACCTCAGCTAATACAGAAGAACTACAATTCGGGCTATCGGAAGACAGGCTTGAAAGAAAACGTAAGGCAAACTGAAAGGGAAGAAGAGTAGACAAACAGTTGAGCTTTCTGGATTTATATTGCTGGGATGATATTGCTGATGATATTCCTGATAGGCTGATGATATATGGCTCAAGATATGCCGATAGTAATGCTCATCCTCATCAGGAATACCAGAAATGATATTGGTGACACTCTGACAGTATTGGGATGATTAAAGCGACAGCTTTCATAGTGGGGCCGATGACGTTCTGTCACAGAAATAATGCATGCCCCCATGGACCGGTACGTAGGCCGAGAAGCTCTGATAAGATCTTTGGATACACGGCGTGTGTGTGAAACGGGGCTTCGGTTGTGTCAAATCTGTTGCTTGAAAATTGCTAAAAAAGGAACGGTTCTCCGTAAGACAATATCCGCGTCGACTCCCAAGAATGAGTACAATTGTATACCTTCAGCTCATAAACCACGTATCGGTATACATTTCGATTGTTCGGAGGAGCGTTAACTTAGGCGCAATAAATCGTCGCATGAATTCGTTCTCCATTTGCGATTTGTGTCTTTGAAGGTTTGGCGATCGATTGGGGCGCTTTCGTTGAACGTTGGATGCACTTTTAGGTATCGCGCTTCTCCGAACCTTATTTAATTTAGAAGGTATGATACCTTTTTACTGAGAAGCATCTTGGCTTGGTAGAGACTGTTTTGATGTGCGATAGGCAACGTGGCGAGCATGATGTGTGACTTGCCATTGCAGCTGGGCGTCGCAGCTGAGTAGCAGCGATAGCTTCACTCGTCGCTTTCTATGTCTTTTTCCAAGAATAGGCGTCATTTAGCAGGTAGTTTACTTCTTGTTTCTTATAGATATGATGCACTCGCACCGAATAGAGCACTCCCGCCGTCACGCTGGTTTCGAAGCCGCTCGCTGCCCCTGACACATCCGCATGCCCAATTTCGTATGATCAACAAACAAAATGAGTTACACTACATCGCGGAGTATGAGATAGGCAGCATGCATACCTGTCGTGCGAAGGAGTGCACAGTGTTGAGGCACTTGTTATATAGTTGGCCTACCGGCGTGAGTTTGAATATAAAATCCACTTGCTGGATAGGCCTGAAGACTCGCTCAAAAAAGATCTCGCCCAACCTGGATACAAAAAGCAAGGTTTATGAATGAAAGCATGTGCTTTTAAGGCATTTGTTAGTTTTAATAACTGTTGGCTTCTACTGAAATTCAAAGCGTGTTACTGCTGTTACTGCACTTCTTCAATCACAACGATAGTTGAGAGCAGGGTGGCATGAATATTTACCGTCGTGCTTTAGAGCGGACTTAGTAAGTGACATCGCATTTGTCAAGAGTTAACAGACGTCATATTTGTTTTCATTCTACGCATGCGTTAAACTTAACGACTTTTTTAGGGCGGTTGTTCTTTTCATAACCTACTCCCGGTTAAGCAGCTTTGATCGGTGTTGCCTTCAACGATGAAAGTTAAGATTACGGTTTCTCTGTGTAAAGTTAAGAAAAATTTTGTTTGGGGTCGACATCTTCAGGACGTTCCCGATGCTCCTCGGCAGCCGCCAATGCTCGCACCTCTGATATTATATCTCTCAGGTGTAAAGAAAGATATTAATATCAAGACGGAATTAGCGGTTAAAATTTCAGCGCTTCAAATGAGCCGACGTTCTAAAGAAAACGCCACTACCATTTTCACCTGTTATCAGAATGTGATGTCTCTCGCTCCAACGAAATAATTCCCGCTGGGAGGAGCTACGTGCGCCCTTCACGAAAAGATGGAACGTAGTGAAGTAACCCTGTTGCGGAATGTTTTCAAGAACAGAACTACTACATTATCAGCTCTTTCAAGTGCAGAGCACTTTAGGGGCCCGGCTTGTCGCCGTAGCTCACTCGCTGAACCAAAGCAGAACCCCACGGCGTTCCATCGTAGCGGCTGTCGTCGCGGCGTCCCACGGAGGCTTCGAAAGGCAGGCGGTTTGTATAGTCATAAGCGTTCGAAACTCGTGAACCGCTGGCGCTAGTCGTACATGTCCCCTTTGTTTAGTGCAAAGAAAACTGCAGGCACATTTGAGGCAAACTATAAGCAATTAATCGGCAGCGCCCGTTTCATTTAGTTAGGAACGCTCGTTGGGTGGTTTTCACTATAGTAAGCGAAAAAAAAGTGTGTGTGTGTGTGCGTGTGGGGGGGGGGGGGGGGGCGAAACGCGGGAACGTGCGGGAGGAAAAGGTAGCCCAAAAAGTACAGAACTGCCGCTGACGCTGTTTTATTTCGGTCAGGGAGCGCGCGAGCAATGCGGAGGCGGGAAATTTGAATTGCATTGGGTGGTTGCAGTGAGCGGATAACGGCGGTACAGCCCATTATAGCGAACCACTGCTCTGCGCTTCCGGCAGCTTTCGCGTTGACTGGAACGGATTTAATTTTTTCATGGGCCCGCGTCTTTTACAGTGAAGCTGCATACAGCTACTCCTCGATAGGTTTTGATGTCCGCTCGTCTACGCATCCCGTCGACACGACAAATGGTTTCTTCTGATTTCCTCGATAATAAAAATCAAAAACATTTATTGCCCGCTGGAACAAAGCTTTGGTCCTTTCAAGTGTCATTCAGCTAACTACTACTAAGTATGCTCAAACAAAAATTACAATTGTACGATCTTCGTTTCGTGAACTCAGGTCAATGGAGCGGTATGAAGCACTTGTGGTCACGTACCGTCACAGAGTGGAACGGCCCCTGAGTTTTTTGGACTGAATCACCTTGTCATGAATATTCTGAGACAGCTGCGTGGCATTTTTTTAATGGGTGAAATGATATGACATTTGACTACTGAGCTGTTGGTACCAGTGTAGGTTGATTCCAAGATGAACGAATACTCAAATTTTATTGCGCGAGTTATTGCCGTTTACAAGTTCTTGCCCTTTTACTAGGCGTTTGAATCTTCTACGAGGTTGCACAGCCTAGCGTACGACTACGGTGATGATAAAGTATTATCAAATAAAGGAAATGAGATATCGTTTCGTTCTAATCCAAATCGCAAGGCAAATCAGAATCTTTTGGTCAGCAACGTTTAATGCGCAACACGTTTCTGCTCAAACAGTTCGACGTTGTGTACAGAGTAACAAAAAATAATTGGCATTAAAATCAGTATTCTGCTTTTCAGGCCGCGGTATACAATTAATTGATGCAGTGCATCGTTCCAGGTTTATTTCGCTGACGCTACATGGGTTTGCCCCAGACGATTAGACGAAATCTTAAAACCTTAATTACGGGTGAGAATGTTCCCGCTGTTAACCGGGGTAGCGGTGACGGGTTCTTCTTGTAAGCTAAACAGCAGCTGAAATAAATGTACCTGTTCAGAAAAATTGGCCATTACAAAAAGCCATTGCATGTCTAGTAAACGTTCACTTTAGTGTGCAATATATTCAAATAAAACTTAATTAAATCGTTCAGTTTTTGCTTGTAACGAAACGTGACGATGTGGTGGCCCCTGTTACTGACAGCAACAGCATTCCTCGTGCATAACTACAGTAACACGCCTTCGAACTAAAAAAAGAAACATGTTCCAGCTACAGCAAGCCACAACTGTTTGCAATTAACTCTCACACACACTAAACACAAATCAATCTACACAAATCAATCCATCAGTAATTCAGTAGTTTCCGACAACAAGAAGTGTAGCCGCGATACATTTTTATACCTGTTCACTGCGACCACATAAGGGCTGTTTTTCGTTGCTTTGCGCTGAAATGGTGGTTCCCATGACTGTTTCTGAAATGCAAACGAAATGCGTTAGGAGAGCTTCGATGGTATACCGCACGCTCGGTAGACGAAAAAAAATAACGCTTTCAGACGCTCACCACATATGATGTCCAAAGTGCACATGGCCACAACGGGCACCACGTTAAAGGACTGCTTGTTGCTTGACAGCTTTCCCAGCTTCGTTGCAAGAATGAACGACTGTGCGTTAATGGTGTCAATAAAGTCGTCCACGATGCGAAAGTGGAAGGCTGGCGTGAATAGACGTCGTCTCGATCGCCACTTTTCCCCAGCACTGATAACAAGTACAAAAAAAAATTAGCGCCATGCATTTATCTATCAAAGAAATTTGTGAGAGGTTTTAACAATCACCGTTTTCCCCACAGACCGACTGTGCCCTGTTTCCACCCTCGATTTCTTAAAAATGCTGTCGTCTATAAACTAGCCATCCTTAACCCCTAATATAGTCAAGCATGCACAACATGGGTGGGGGACAGCATTTCGTCAACAGCACAAATGCAGCCTTACCTGCTCGGCGTAGAATCATCAACTAACACAGTGATAGGCTCCACACTGCGCCTAAAATATCGAACACATTCCTAGACACTGTGAATTACAAAAAATAGCAACAAGTGCTTAATAGGAATATTTTAAAATAAAAATCGCTCGACTCGAAGAGAGAAGTATACGATTGAGAGGGCTTGAACCCAGGCTATTTTTTAGGAGCCGCACATGCTACCATCAAAGCCACTATGTTCGTCCGGCGGGTATTAGTTGAAGCAGTTGTTCCGAGAAATACGGCTAGTGTTGCAAGCTGATCTAGTGATGCCACTAGGTTCTTGACGTGTCCGAATTAGCCCAGATGAAAAGCATCACTGTGTACATGAGGTACTACTAAGTGAAGGCCGTTTGCAAGCTCACAGTGGAAAATTCAATGAATCTCGAATGATCGGGGATAATTTTGAGTAAGCAAAAAGGGTATGGCAGGCTGAAGCTCTTGGTCCCATACCTTGTGAGTAATCCAGTTCCCAGCCAACTGTGAAGCAGACCATACTGATAGCCCTTAGCAAGAATCTTGTGACTTGAAAGAATTTCCTGAAACGGGAGGAATGACCATGTCGATATGTGGGCGTACAGTTGAAAGTAAACAGCAAGTCTTTTTTTTTCTGAACAAAAAGGGTTCTATTACCATAAAAACGCCGCTTCAAACGTGATACCGTAAAGCCGTTGAAGACTGCCTTAAAAAATCGCGGTACTGGGAATTACCGTTACGCCTACGTTAGACCAGATAGTGCTTAATATCTTGAGTTGTGCCTGTGACTTGTAATCTGTAGCAAATGTTCTGTGCATAGAATAGCAAAAAAACAACAACATATATTTCAATACCTTGTTCGACTGAGCATTTTCAAATACTGTATGAGCATTAACTGCTCAGCGGACTATTGAGCCCAGTTAAGAACTATAAATCATGACAGAAATTGGATGTCGTTTCTATGTGCGAATTCGGCTGATAGCGCTGCAACGGAGGCGGTTGGCTTGGTTATGGGGCGACCGTTCTACACTGCCCGTTGTGCAAAAATGTGGAGTTGTCGTAGGTATTGCAAGCGTTGCAGGTAACGTCGTCATGTAAACGCTGGAATCAATGCACGGGTTGATGCTATGAGGGGGAGTAAAGTTAAAATCCGTTGGCATTCGCCCGTGAGCGCGCGCGAGCCGACCCACGGAGGTCTGGCAGTTTATCGCTTGCTAGATAGGGGGGGGTACGCCGCGCCCAGCGCGCCGAGCCAGGTGGCTGAGAGAGGAGGCGAGCGCAAGGGAGAGGGACAGCGGCGCACGGCAGCTGCAGCCGAGCGAGGGGAGAGGAGAGGGTGGTTGTTGTGAAGTCATGGTAGAGAGAGAGGCGCGCTGTGACGTCATACCATGACGTCACGGCGCGAGGAGCGGTGCGGGGAGCGGCGCGCACCCGCCGCAGCCACGGCGAGGAGGCGGAGCGAGCGCGGTCACGTGGTGAAGTGACGTCACCAGCGCCGTTGCTACGGACGCTTTCCCTCCGCTCCGCGCCGTTATTGCTCGGGAGAGGTAGCCTGCCGGACGGACGGTGCCGCCGGCGTGGAAGGTTTGGGGTCGCTTATAAAGTGCATTCGCACTTAAAATACATTTGGCTTTAACGTCAACACATAAATCCATCTCCTTCTATTGACTGCAGCCGTGGCGACAGGCGGCCTACCGTTCCCAATGACTGCCGGGCGCCAGAGTAGCGCCGGAGAAGGTTATCTTTCGGCTGGGAAACTCAGTATGCGCCAGCCTGACTTGCGAGCGTTGGTGCCAGCGGGAATTTGCACAGACGTGTTGTCGGCATTGGCTGCGGACGCGGGTATGTGGCGTTCTGACATCACGTGTTTGCACGTCGCACGTTCAGCTTGGCGTCGTTTACCCTGTTGACATCTTGACAAGCACACGCTGAGCATCGATAGCGATTGAACTACTTGGCACGTTCGTGTATCGAAACTACTGCGAAACGATAAGGGCGGAACATTGAAGACGCTTCGCAAACAGGAGATATTGCCACAAAATCCGGAACAGGGTTAGATATACACGCTAACCTCATCTCTACACTGCACCCCCCCAACCCCCCCTGCGTCAAGTGCAGCTACTGTTCTCTCCCGTGCCACATAGGGCAGCCACTCTTTTTAGCACAGTCATTCTCGAATTGCAGTTTTATTTGCGTCCAGGCTGGCTTCTCCAGCTCCTGTGGAAATGGTGCGAGCACCGCTTTTACACCAATTTATTCAGTGGCCATTCTCATCACTTGCACCAGCCCAGAAGCACTGCAATCATCACTATCGTTTTGATGTATGCACCGCCGGCTGCCAGAGGGCATCATCATCATGATCGTCATCATCATCATCATCACATCCATTGCCTCGCGCGAAGATTATCATCGTCCTGGATTCTGTTCGCTACTTGGTCTCGAACACCATACGTTAGCCTTGCGTATTTCTACTAATATTACTATCAATGACAGATCCCTACAGGAAAATCAAAGCTGGAAATTTTAACAGCAAAGATTTAGAGCAAATCGGTTGTGCATGGCATCCGCAGTTAAAAATACCTCAGAAAATGCCGAGCGCTCGTTTACGCGTACCTTGAGCACAAGCATACCCACTTAGGGAGATTGGCAAAAAAACTCCAGCTTTCGCCGCGTGCCCCGAGCGCACATTCGTCAAGCCAAGGATACCCACTTAGGGTGATTGGCCAAGATTGGCCACAAAAATGCGTGTGCAGTTATAAATACCAAGATAATGCCGAGCGCTCGTGCACGCGAGCCTCGAGTGCCGGTCGTCACGCTAAGTATATCGACTTTGGCCAATTGGCCATATTGGCCAAAAAATTCCAGCGTTCGCCGCGTGCCTCGAGAGGCGCGAAGAGGAAAAAAATCGGCTGAAATCGTGGACTTAAACTAGTCGGGATGGCCGTGAAGGTTGCGTACTGCATCGCTACCTTGAAGTCGTTGTGACCTCCCTGCATGTTTCGGTTTATACCAAAAATACTTATATGCTTCTATTCCTACTTTGTCGAAAACATAAAAACGACCGCCACACCTTGTGCTTCACATTTATCTAGTACTTTAACGAGCACTCAAATACTAAGCGAGGCAGCCTGTTTTTAATTAAACATATTTAAAATTTGTTAAAAGTGGCCGTTTCACTATCCAGTAATAGAGGACAGCAGGCACAGAAATTCGTTAACTGATGGTCCGAGATACTGGTGTCACTACCAGTGCTGAAATGAACTACCGAAGCGCTTCGCCCGTTATAAATATTTAAAGGCCCCGCGTTATAGTCAGCGAGTGTTTTGCAGTACAAAAAGAGGCCCGTATTTCGTGTCCACCTGCCAACGAAGGGCTACAAGTGTACCGTAGTTTGTGCACTGTGGTGGCTGAAATTTGGTGACAGGTACTCAGACACAGTAACTTCAAATATACTTCGAATTAATTTTGAAATATGCAGCCCAAGGCTTCCTCCGGGTTAGTCCAACGAGCATATATGCAGATATGCGTCCAGACAAGCTAATTTACCTCAACGTACTCGGCCTTGTAGACGGTCAATAAAGGCTGAAAACCATCGTACAGTAGGTACCAGCCGAATCTCTGGAATGCTGCATGGAATCCCCTCAGTGTAGCTAGTATCACTAAAATAGAAAGAGGCGAACATTAAAAAGGCGCATTAAATACATTTTTTTAGTACTTACGAAATGCTTCAAACATTTCCGCTCAAGAGATAGCCCTAAAAAAGAGCAGTGCGTAGCAGAATAGCCCCGTTGGGCATATCTCTTCACATTTATGAACACGTTAAGACATTCTTGTTTATTTTGTTTCGCGAGTCTATATTTTTATATATTTGCTAAACCATGACCCGACAACAGTGTGTCGGCCTTAGGTGATGAAACAAATTTCACGGTTTTGATTTTTCTTGCCTGTGGTCTGAACCGAACTCATAGTAGCAAATGATGTTTTAAAACGCCATTTCGGAGATACATTGGTCGAAACAGATTTATGACAGAGCTAAACACACGTAACATGATTGCGGAGTGACTGATATATTTTCGCTTATCGATTCATCGAGACGGCGCACTTTTAAATTCCTCTTTAATCTGGCCGAAAATGTGATCGTGTTCTCGACGTAGGAAACGTTACCAACTGACTCGGTCCCGACGATTCACCTAAAAGACCTCCCTTGACACGGAGTTTCAGCTGTCAGGAGGAACCATTGGCGTTAGTGGGAAGTCGCGGTCGAGAGGGTTGGCTCCAGCGCATGCGCAGATCACTTTGGGGAGAACAAAGGAAAAAATTCGTGCAACAGTCCGGACCGCGCATTTGGTGTCAGCGCTCCGCTAGCGGCACCATCAGGGCGCTGTCCGGCCACGGGACAAAATGCCCGGTATGATGACGGCGTACTCACACTCTGTTCATTTGATAAGGTGAGCTCAAAGCTAATGTGGTGTCATCTTATTTTGGATTTTCATTGGTGCGAACGAATATATAGTTCTGTGTCATTTATATGAATGATACGGGTGTGTGTGGTTGAGGTAAACGGGTGCGCAGCATGACACACCACACCGTGCGTTTCAAGGAGGACGCAAGAAATATTCGGTGCTTGAAATTGTTGCTGCTTTACCTTCGACATTTTCCTGCCCGTTTTTGTCTGGCTGAACTTCACTGGCAATAATTTAGAGTTTCCGTGCGGCCGTTCAGAAATGTAAGGGTCGCTTCTAACGCGGGAAAAGTCGTTGGCCAGCGTTTGTTGGTCCGCAGCGATGCTAGTACCACTCTTTTTTTTTTTTTTTGTGCAGTGTTTGCCGCGCTTGCCTTCTGGCCTGGGAGGTATTCGAGTTTTCAATACTAATCGTGGCATGTTTCCCGGCATTTCTGGCTTGAGGCGCAATGTCTGTTTTGAATAAAGGCATCTTTCAAACTCTTCTCTCCTTCACGCTACAAAATTCAGTGGCTTTGTGCGGCTCTTGTTTTGAAAAAAAAAAAGTTTGGTTGATGTCCTGGGATTACGCCTCGCAGAAAGTTAGGTAGTATCTTGGAAGTTTCGTTCCAACGGGGACGTATGCGGGGTGTTCTTGAGCCCCGTTTAAAATATGACGGTTAGCGCTGGTAGAAGAGTCGCGCCTGAGCGCGAAATAGTAGGCGAACTGGCACTTTTGCTGTTAACTTTACCGATTCGAGACCTGAGCAGTCTACCGGTTTTTTGAAGGATTTTCACGACCACCTCGTCTTCATTACACCGAGTTATATAGAAGTCGAGTGTTTCCTTTGGTTCAAAGCCTCCATAAGTGAAGAACGTATGTTCGTGCACTTATAATCAGCTGCGACGTGCCCCGTTTGCGAGAGCAGCCAAAGCGAGCCCTGCGCACTTCATACACAGGCTGAATCACAAAGGCGCATCAGGGTGCATGTCTCCACAAGTACCGGCTGGAGGGAGCGAGCCGCCTCGTATAACAGACGCGGGAACGCCATTGACATTCATGCATCCAGGTGTCTACTGGTGGCTGGCGGCGGGAGGTGCACTTACTGCGCATGCGTGCCCGGCACCGGCTAGTGGGGAAATCTCGTGTTCATCAGACCCTCTGGGGCTGTTTTGTTTATTTCTACCTGACTCCGGTTTTAAAACTTCTGTGTCGTGTGCAGCTTTTGACGGTTGGATTTCCAGGCATCGTTGTGCTCGAAAGTTTGAGTTCTCGTGTTGTCGCACACCAGTCTGCTGAATCTCGGTTTTTTACGTTCCTCTTATTCAGAGGAACGCCAAATGAAATTGTCGCCACTGCCATTACAGCGACAGGCCGATGGAAGACAGGCTTGAATCTTTTGAAGAAATTTAGAGTCATTTTACACCTATCAATCTGAATCAGAATTGAACCGCGAATCCTACTTTCCTGTGTGTTGAATTAAATAAGATGTTTGGAGTGATTGTGCTTCTATATGCCGAAGGTTATGTAACGCACAGACGACGTAAGGATGCGTTTTACTCTTTTCGTGCACTGCGCTATTTCTGTTAATTTATTCGAATATTGTATGCAAAAAAGAATAAAAGACACGTCGTCTACCAGGCTACTTAAATGCAGCTGTAATGCGCTAACAAATAAATTTACATGGTATCTCGACGACCAATTTTGAAACTGGGATTTTTCAGTAGTTTACAAGAGATGCTATACGCCTTTCCAGTAATTCGCTCAAAACGAATTGGGCAGGTGCTTTACAACCCTGATTCAAAAGCAGATTTTTTTCGACGTTTAGAAAACCGGATTTAAATCGTCTCTAAAGGTTGAGCCAGCCGGGTGATAGCAGTGATATAAGACGTTGTCGTCATGTTGGGCATCTTTTGCCAGTCGTTCTGTAGCCATTTTTTTCGTCTGAGATGTACGCAGCATATACGTTTCGTAACCTTTATGTGCTAGCTGGATGAAAGGCAATATGAAGGAAACGTCTGGAAATTTCACCAGAAGCCAACACGTTCTACTACGTAATGTAATGGCCTGTGCGATTTACACGGAGGCCAACTATCTAAGCTCATTTGCAAGAACGAGTATTCGGAGCAGGTTGACCAGTCACCGGAGGTATGTAGCTTTGCGAGTGCCTTAACTTGTAAGCGCAACTGGAACGGGGGAGTGCTGCGTAAAACTGCAGATAAACCCTACCGCTCTCCAATGCGTGCCTGGAGGCAATATGGAGGCTGTAGTTATTACCAGCGCAGAGCGGGCCGGCGTGTTTCGCTCATTGCCGCTGATACGTCTTCCAGATTCTGCCTTGCTTTTGTTGATATTGTCCTTAAAGTTGCCATTGAATGTCTTTATCGCTGCAACGGAAAGGAAGCCGGAGAATGACCTCGATGCCGCTGGATTTGTGTCATTCAAGCGTTCAAACAACACCCAAGTTTACAAGGCGGGAAAAATCATTTAAACAAATTTCTTTAAATGATTTGCCTGCTGACCAAACTTTGGGAGCATTGCAAATTTTAAGAAAAGTTGAGGCAAGTGTTGCACCGTTCTTTGCAGCCTATTCAATTCCACCAAGCAGTTATCTGTGGTTACAAGTTTTTTCGCCATTAGTTTAAACGTTCATACATTCTTGGTGAAAACACTGCGCACAAGCCGCGGCCGCGCATCAAACCTAAGCTCGCGCATGCGCACAGGGGCTTGGAGGCGGGGCTTTGTGTCGTCTGCTACACCGTGGGAGGGCGCTGTGCTTGCTTTAGGGGCTCTACCACGAAGCTATGTCGAAACGAAACCTGCCCTGGTTATACAACCATTGTATATGTGACAGCACCATCGGCTCCGACACACCAGCCTGCTTCAACGCAAGACGACTATCAGAGAGAGGGGAGACCCCCTCATCCTTCAGAATGCGACCCACAGATTCCGAAATGAATTGTATGCAACACGGCTAACTCCCGGCATGTTTGTTGCTTTTAGGGCCCCGCGACCGCGCTGCAGGAAAGCGGACTTCACTCACTGCGGCAGGTTCTGTAGTTTCTTCGTGAGACAACTGGGCGGCTCCTCTATCCAATGCATCTACTGCTGCAAACATTTCAGGGCTGGTTTGGTTTGGTTAAATGAGAGACGATGTAGAAGAGGGCTGGCTGCGTATAATTTCTACCAGCAAGATTTGCCACCAGTCGTGCCACCTATGCATTGCGCTACATTCCTCCTGACACGACAAAGATCTGGGGTTGCGAAATACCTTCAGCGGAGACCAGAAGGTTGACTGACCTTTTACAAGGCGTTTCAGCGCTATAATTAATGCATCGTTGTTCAGCCTGCTTAATAATGCAAGCAATGCCTTGCATATAAACAAACCATTGCATTACGGACCGAACACATTCTGGTTTGGTCGCATCCGAAGTCCCATGGAGAAATCTGCAAGCGGTTTCGACCTACACTGAGCATCTGACAGCTAAAAAAAAACGTTCCTGCGTTTTTGCAGCCGCCCCTTTCACTTAGGGGCGATTTCCCGTGCAAGCCGGGTGAGCTTCCCAAGCGTTGTAGTTCCACACGAGGGCCGAGCGCCAGGTTGGCGAGTCGCTTGTACCCATTTTACTGGTAGGTGTCCGGCGCTACCAAGGCACACGAAGGCACATGGTGCCTTCCACAGCCACGGTGGACGCTCAACTCACAACTGCCTGTGGCAGGACATGCCGCCAGACTCTTTCACCCCCGGCAATGTCGCAACGCGGCATGATGGTCGGGGGCCCTGCCAGATGGACAAGGGTCAGGGGTCCCTCGCAAGAGTAAAAGCAGCTTTTCAGACGATAATTCCCCTTTCAAGGGTCCGAACTGTACCAGGCGCGCCTGCACCCATTAAAAAAACCGGTGTGTACCCGGCGGTACGCGGATGCGGACCGGGTACCTCCCGCATCCGAGGCGAGTGCTGTACCTCTGAGTCATCGCTGCGGACAGATAAAAAAAGCGAGCCAGACGCCATATCCGGGCATATGGCCACCGGCTTTAGAGAGCACATGCAGAAAATAAAGCCTTGCTCCGTGATAGTCTTTACTTCCAGAGTGCAGTCAAGCCCTGAGAGCGCCCCGCCTTGGTGGCTCAGTGGTTAGCGTGCTTCGCTACACTGAGTCAGGAGACCAATGTTCGATACCGGTAGCAGGTACAGCGCTTCAATTGAGGTTAAATGGAACAACGTTATTTTTCTGCGTGATATCAGTGCACGTTAAAGAGCCGCGCGTGATTATACCGAGCCCTCCTCTACGGCGTCTTCCTAGCCAGAGTCATTTTGCGGCGTTAAATCCCGTGACCCAAACGAAATCAGCCCTGAAATGTTCTCCACAATACGTGCATTTAATATATATCGTGTCACTGAAAAGAGGAAGCGCCGCAGTTGTTGTACGCACAAACTACGCACCGCGCCGCAGTGAGTGAAGTTTGCGATTCCCCAACGCGGTCGCGCGGCGCTAAAACTATGCCGGGAGTTAGGCCGGCTTCCCAGCAAAGAAAGAATGGCGCGCTGCCGCGCTGCCGCGCTTTAGCAGACGACACGAAGCCCCGCATCCAGACCTTGTGCGCCTGCGCCGCTAAGCTTTGATGCGCGTGCGGAGCTTGTGCGCTGGCATGCAGGGAGCCCAGCCACGCTGCGCCGTGCTCGCGCCAAGAGTTGACAACCCTGTACATAAGGTTCCCCTGATTGAGCCGACAAACACTGATGCACTGAATCTAATCGAAAATGTCAATTACATGGGCTTTGCACAGGTGTGTTTGGCTGGCACTGGCATTCGTTAATGACGATAGTTCTCCATCGATTGCCTTTATGTTTTTTTTTTATGATTATGAATGTTCTGGTATGACTCGCTCCGAGATGCGGCTGAGTGGCGGCAAATGTTCCAGGTATCGTGGTTACGCTGATCAATTCCATCTCTTTATACATGGAAAAAGACTCGAAAATTGCCAGGACTAAAACTTCTCGAGACGTTCCTCAGTAAACAACGGCTGCGGAACCTTTTCTCTTTTTACTAATCACAAAAAAGTGTCATTAAAACAATACGTCTTGACAAAGTGACAAGCGAAACCTTTTCTGTTAAATACGAACCACTTCCCGAGCTCAACACCACTCTGCATTTTTTGCCAACCTACCGCCGGTGTAAATGATGTACTCTGCTCACTGCCTATAGCGGCTTTACCTACCATAGCGGAAATACTCGGTTGCAGTTTTTCTTCCTACTGCCACTTAAGCTGAGCGATGTTGCTTTGGCCTCAAGGCAGTGTACGTATGACATCTGTACGTTCCAGTAGTGGACCTTGAGCTTGTTGGTGTGCTACCCTGTGCTTTATGCGCACTCTGCGATCTGTCTGCCTTGTCGCGTGCAAAGCACCAAATGCAGAGCGGAGCGTAGCAACGTCAGAATACAATGACTTTTCTAGTACTAGAAAGTTATATATTTGATATTAGTATGAACGTAATAACCGCAAAGACAAGGTAAGCGAAGGAGTTACTAATAAGTTTATCTCGTGTTCGAAAACGACCACGGTGTGTCGTTGCGCGCTGGTTTGGAACTGTGCGCGGAGTTAGGGTGTGTTTCGGATTTGGCGTTCTTGTATTTCAGTTTCATGACACCAGCGGGAACGTTTACTGCTTTTGCATTAAATTATCTCACCGTAGTACGATCGGATACACTAAACCGCAGAGCAGACATAGTGAGATTGATTGCAAGCTGTAACTTACGCGCGTTGAATCCGGCCGGTGACATTGGCTGATCGCAGGCCCTCATGACAATCCATTGGAGCTGGAAGGGGAAATGTTGCCGAATCTGCGGGAGCCCTTGCAGCTGCTTAACTGTTTTAAGGTGCATGATCCGGGCCAGCCATACAAGTGCTCCGACGACCAGTGCACAGCTGGCCATGATAAATAGCAGTACTCCGGCAGCACTCGCCGCCAACCCCACCACGCTGCTTCCAGGCAGCAGGTCTGTGATTGCGTGCGCAGGTGTTGCCGACATCATTGGAAGAGGGCCGGCTGGGCGAAAAATAATTAGCCTAAAATTTGCGGTTTGGAACGGCTTATACGCAGCTTAATATATTATTAAGTTTAAGAGGCATCTTTACCAAAAAACACAGCTTTAAAGAACAGTTCTATGTTACTGTTAACCGGTGTAAACGAGAGGTAGCATCAGAGGTACTAAACCTTAAAAAGACATCTGTGGTTCGTTGCTTTCAATGCTTTAGCTGTCGCTTAATAGCAAGAACCCACAATTAGCGATACGGAAAACATATATCAAGACTGAAAGGTATTGATTCAATGTAATGCTTTGAACTTACGCATGGTTAAGTAGTGCGGTATTCTATCATTCATAAATGTAAGGTTATACAAAGCTTGAAAAATTTCATAATCAACACAAATGAACTTAAATATCTTGGCAGACAAAACTTAAAAGAGGAAAGAATCTTCACAAAAACACATTATTTTTGGGCAGAGGTGGGATATTTGAAATAGAACATTGTTAATTTGTACAAATGTGTATAAAAAATGTAAGCGACAACAGACATTCCCGGGAGGAAAGAAATATGTATATCTATTCGTTAACGAGGCCGGAGTTATTGCCTGGTTAGTATCCTGCTTCGTTTCTCGTGAAACTATGCACAATAACTTCCCATAAAAGGCTTTATTCTACTAAGGAGTTGGCAGTAATTAATCCCGACAATGGATTGACAAGTGCCTTTAGCCATTCACTTCAAACTACTTCGAAAACAACTATCGTGTGAAGTGGCATACCTAGAGGAATTTGTGGCGCAGTGTCGTGCACAAATTCAAAGCTGACTGCAGCCTCAGCCCAACAAAGCAACAAAAAATTTTTTGTCTCTAAAAATGGCTGGTTGCATAGTTGGTCGCTCTCTGTATGGGTACTATTTTGGGCAAGCGAAGTATAAACAATACTGGCAATCACCCTAGAAGCACGAGTCACCTTCGCTCTCATACAGCTCGCCAGAGCACGAGAGTGAATGGCACTGTGGTTTCTAAAGTGCGTTAAATAGCATAACGTCACAAGTCCAGTGAGTAAATATCCACTTCTTGACGCTTCCAAATTCGGAAAGCCAGGCCCCTCCAATTTAAAGAGTTGTTTACTAGACATAACGTAGAAGAACAAGTGGTCTCGTATACCAGGAGATGAGTCACTAGAAACCCGTTGTGTACACGTACCTTGACTCGCTCCAGTGGAGTCGTCTTCGACGGCAACTGAGTCACCTCCTAAACATTCGCAAGATTTAAAACACCCTGGATCGTTGTTCTTCACGCGTAGCGCATGCGCAAACTTGAATTTTCAGTGCAACCAGAGCGGAAAGCGAACGTAGAATTCTTTCCGAGATCGAGGCTGTCGCACGTAGACGCGGCGGACTAAAACACTTCGACGAAAACAAGGCCACACCGACCAACGGGCTGCAGCAGGGGCAAACGTCCTCGCCGCCGCGGCGGGAGGCGGTGGCGCAAGCTGACCTTGGTGAGGCTACTATCGAGGGTTACAGGAAACCGCGCTCCGAGCAGCCGAACAGTCGTCTGTCAGCCGTATGGAAAACGCCATACGCCACGACCAGGGGGGAGCGGGAGGAGAGGCAATGCTGGCGCTCCTCACCCCCCTCCTCAACGTGTCATTGTGATAGTTGCGTTACGTACATCGTTTGTGGTACCTTTACAATTGCCTCCAATTTTTCGCTTAAAATTTCATTCTGAAATATACTTACTGCCTCATTGTTAGCGCGGATGAGCACGGCTTTTTTAATACTTTACATTTATTCCTGACCATAGCTAGGACAAGCGCGCTCAAATCACCAACGAACGGTGCTTCCTTCGTATTTCTAAAATAATCTTTAAGTTTTGACTGTGAACGCCATGTGCAGGCAAAATACATTTCAATGTGCACACAGGAATAACCCATTATACTTTTTAAAAAGAATGACGTAGCCTACTAACCATCATTTCCTTATTATACGGATGCTTTATGCAAATGGCATGAAGATGTAGATGTATGCTCACCTCGTTTTAAATTGCTTTTCGTGCTTTTTGGAAATTGAAAAAAGGGTGCAACCTTCAACGACCTGATTGATCATTGTATGGTTTAGCGCGCCGACGCAACGCAGACGATGAGGCACGCCGTAGTGGAGTACTCCGGATGAATTTTGTCCACCTGGGTATCTTTAATAACGTGCGCCGAAATCTCGTACACACGGGCGTTTTTGCTTTTCGCCTCCATCAGAAAAGCGGCCGCCGCAGCCGGGAATGGAACCCACGGGCTCGTGCTCAGCAGCACAACGCCTTAGCCACTAAGCCACAGCTTACAATGACCTCTTCGGCACAGATTTTTATCAGCGGCTTGCTACCGCAAGAGGAAGATCTCTCCCACGGCACTAACGATTCTCGCCAAACGCAAATCACCGGGACGGGTCGTCGAGGTCGTGTTGGTCCCGGCTCACTCGCAGGTGGAAGGCAACGCACTCGTCGACCACTATGCCCCAGAACTGTCAATCCGTGGCGAGGATGAGCCAGAGCTACCGCACCCCGTGACGAGTTACAAAGACATCACCCAAATGTACAGAAGCGGCAGATGTAGGCTTCCCTGTCCACATCCGCAACTTAGCCGAAGGCACCAAACGATTGTGCGACGCACGCAAGCGGGGTCATTAGCGCATCCCGTGCTCTTGCATACGGATGTTCTCAGCAGAGCATGACTCTTCATGCCTGTTTTGCAGGTGATCCGAAGGCGCTCTAGCACACATCCTTGGCGAGTGCACTGAGCTCACGAACCGCCCACCATCGCTACCACCAACCCTCCCAGACCCCAACCACCTAGAGCGATGGGAGACCTTGTTGTCCAGCTCCGACCTACCGACCCAGCTCGCGCTGGCAGCTAGGGGCCAGGGCTGCTGGACACATATGGTACCTGAGAAGAAGTTCCCGGTGCCTGCGTCTGGTGCCTGCGGGCACTAACTTTACTAAGGGCTCAGTAAAAGTTGATTCTCTCTCTTTGCTAAATGCAAGTGAGTGTTCCGTGTCTCAGTATTGCTACTATTTCAAGCAAGAAATCACAAGCTCTCATGAAAAAATAAGCACTTGTAAGAATTTAGGTTTTTTTTATCAAGGGAGACTATCGTCAGTTGCATGCACTGGTGATAAATATATATATTTCGTTCACTATTCAAACAGTGGCCGAGCCGCATTCACTCAAACTCATATTCAGATTGAGGTTATGTGGTTTAACGCGCCGGATTCTTCTAAATCTACACCCGTGCGATAGGCCCGCCGTATACTAAGGGCTCGGGGTTAAGTTTTGCCATTTCGCGGACATTAACGATTCTGAGGTAGTCAAAATCAATTCGGAGCCCTACAACACGGCGCGCCTCATCGCCTGTGTAGCGTAGGCGCGCTAAATTTTATAATCAATCAATCAGTTAAGTTGCGCCTCCTGGGGATCATTAAGGTGCGGCGAAATTCAACGTATATAGGTCGGCGGGCGGGGGGAAGGCTTGCCCTTTCCCCCCTCAGCCGCCTCGCCCCCTCCCCCCCCCCCCCTTCCGGAATATATTGTCTTTCCGCCTATTGAAGACGCATTGATGGTAGACAGCCCCATTTTGTTAGGTCTGGTCATCGAACGCACTTGATCACAGTGCTTTCGTTTTACCCAGTTCCAAAAAAATTGGGGAAGCTTCGCTCCAGTGGCGCGAACACTGGGTAAACAGCTAGGTCAAGTTTTCTGCGGAACACTCCGAACACTCGGTCATTGAAGTATGTGCAACGTATGCGTGCCCACTGGCTTTGTGAAGCTCCAAGAGTAGCGGAGAGCACAGCAGTACGAGCGTTTCCTCAAAGGTTTCGAACTCTTTCGGTGGCCACCGTTCGGCTTGTGAGGTCTGGTGTGTGGGACGTTAATTAAGAAGTTGATTAACGTTACCGCTTCTCGGCCCTTTTCGTTTTTTTTATTTTGGCATTTTTTGTGCTCTTTGCACCGTCAAACCATCACCACTTACAACCACATGCAACAGATCGGGTCACGCGCGACGAGTTTCCAAAGACGTGCTTGTACCAATGTATCGCGCCTCCGGCAGGCGGCGATACGAATCCCGCCCAAGAGCGGTGTGTGCTGGCGCATGCGCAGGCTTCATCGCTCGGCGAGGTTTTTCGTCGCACGTTCGCCAGCCCAAGCAGCGGCTTAACCTTTCGGATCGCTGTTAAAAGACGGGATTGAAAGGCGCATTACAGAGGGTTGGATTGTACGCCAGATCAGCAGTGTAAAGGATGATTAGGTTATTGCATGCATGCGCGTAGTAAATTACGCTCAGCAAGGAAACGTGATGTATTCGCTATTGCTTTTGTTGACTTTTACCTGATAATTTACGTTTTGCCAACAATTTGAATCCCAAAGCCTGTGGTTGTGTAGTCATTCCAAGCAAGTCGTTCTAAGTGGTGACTCGTTTTTGCTTGCAAGCACAACGCATTCACATTCCTTCCCTGTGCGTGTGCTGGATTAAGAACATTATTTAAAAAACCAATCACAGATATGCGGTATCTCTGCAGCAGCCAGGTGCAAGTGAAGGAGTGAAACTCCGGAATGTGTTTCTCTACCTTTTTGACGAGGGTATCAATCTACAAAATAAACATAATTTGAACCGGTAAAATATCTTCCCAGTGAAACAATACCGCATTTTCAGGGCGCCTTGTTTTGCAGGAACCTATTGGATAGTCTACGAGTGGCTGATTGACGGCATGTCCAACATGCATGCGCACTCTTACTCGTCTTTTCCTGTAGTCTTTTTATGGTTGTCGCGCATGCCATTAACAGAATGAAAGTGAGTTTTGTTTTTCCGTAAAGCGCGTACTCTGTCAGAAAAGATATTGATGAGCTATCCAACTTTGTGAAAGTGGATGATCAACGAAGCTTAAGTACGGAATACACGCAGCGTCCCTATCACAACGAAAGAAGTGAAATTCAAAGCGGCGAATCGCGACTCCTTTGACGACGAGACCGCTGTACCGAAATGCTGGAGGAAACAAGACAAGCAATTGCTTAGAAAGCAATCAAAGCGAAGGCAGTGCGAAAGTAAACATGGCGATGCGACCAGCACAGCGTGAAACCTTTCCGAACGCTTTATTATCTAAATGAGACTCTCGTGATATTGAACATTTTTCCTCTTGATAACTGGACTACTCTGTATGCATACTCCAATAGTCAGACATGTAAGCTTCGGTCTAAAGTCATTGTTGATGTTTAAAAATTGTGCCTAATAATTAGCCTTTCTACTGAAAATGTATATACAGAGACTAGACGTGTAAGCTCAAGGTCAAAGTATTTATTTAACGGCAGGAGACATTGGTAGTGACAAACACACCGGGACCTTCGTTTTAACTCCTCTCACGATCGAACACCTCGCGTTTCAAGGACACGTAGATATTCGGGTGATTTTGTTAGCTGACAAAGAATAAATGGAATGCTAGCGATATAAAGCTTCGATAAAAAATGTAAACGTGCCGCGAATGACATTGCAGTTTCCGACGGCAGACTACGTTTACCTCATCTCACGGCAGTGTTTACAGTTCTGCCTAAATAATTTTGAAACCAAATATGCATAAAATGGCAGTAAGTATAACCCACACTATGTGTCAAACTTACTTGGGGCAAACGCCAGAAATGTATTAAAAATTACAAGCCTTTCGCCTACAGCATACGTGGGAAGTCTTAAGTGTCTCTGTATTGTTTTAATTTTAGTCGTTTGACGTGGGGGGACTGGATGGCTACGGAATGAACTGGGCCACAAAGAAATCTTTCCGTACGTCCACATCTGGGCACACGGATGTTTTATATTTTGTAATCACTTTTCAGGAATGTCAGTTGGAGAATAAAGGACTCTGCGACACCTCCGTAAACGCTTTTCATCTCTCGTGCGCGCCTGGATGCATTACGAAAGCTGTAGTTACCGCCAGCACGGTGCGGAACAGCGTGATTTGCTCCTCGCAGCCGATGCATGTTCCATTTTATCTTTGCTTTTGTGGCTGTCTTTTTAAAGTGGCTATCGAATGCTGTTTTCGCTGTAACTGAAGAAAGCCGGCCAATAGCCGCTACACCACTGTAATGACGCAAATCCAGCGGTCGAAGAACTCCAAGACCAGGAAAAAGAGAAAAATCTCTTCAGAATTTTTTATGTTATCTGATGGACATAAGGAGTAATTCTTGAGGTGAGGGTACATTGTGGTCCACTAATCAGAAGCACTGGGTGTGTTGGTATGACTACGTTCAGCAAGCATTTAAGCTTTCGAAAAAAAATTACAAAAAAAAACATTTGGCAGGGTACGTTGAAAGTCTCGATACGAGGAACGAAGTTATGGCTCTAAGGCGATGCCCTAAGTAGATTAAAAATTCTCCATTCAACCATGCTATTCTGGTTTTCGTTTGGTAGGCTTATTTCTCCTGCTCCACACACGCCGAATATAAATCAAAGCCAAAAGGAAAGAAGGCTAGTAAACAGTCGTGGCACCAAGAAGTGTCTATTGCGGAAACAACATAATTACACAAATAAGAGGTTGCAAATGCTGCTAATCTCAAAGGGTTTGATGACCAAAGTAACATAGACTCCTGAAATAATTGGACCACTGAAAGGATTTTGTACGTAGTTTACTACGCCAGAAAAGTAGTATCAATATCGAAAATAGGCATGACGTATGTCTCTTAAGGCAACTATATCCCTCGAATCAATGTGTAAACAGCATTCTTATTGTATCCTGCAGTTTCGTGGGGCGACCCTATGAAACTTGAATTATAAAGGCTTTGCTCGGGATTTCCGGCACGGAAACATTTTGTTTCAAATTGTAAGTGGTGCACCATGTACCCGAAGAGGATGAACAACAATGCGGTGGAAGTGAAGGCGAATTCGATGATTGCAACGTTAGAAGAAGTTACTTGAAGAGTGGCAGCAAAGAAAAAGTACCCTCGAGCCGGCAGTGTTCTTTTAATATATGTAGACGAGCTAAACCCTTGTTACTAAAGTAGCGATATTGTCAAGTTTCAGCACGCAGTTCCAACAATAAAAGGGACAGGAAATGCTCAAAGTTTAGTTCGCAAGCCACAGAACAAGTTAATGTGCTGGTTTTTAAAGAATATTTGGACAAAACGTTGTGCATGCTGCATGCGCCAGTGGAATTTCCGATACTGAGTGTTACGGGTTACTCATCGCAAAAGAAGGGACGGAGTGCGAGTGGGGGGTGTATGGTAGACGTGAACTGGAAATAATAATTACCAAAACAACGTTCCGTCTACCCATTATATAATTAAATAAAGTGGAACTACAGGAAATAAATAAATAATAAAGTGGAACTATACAGAAGCAATGGGACCAAATGGGAACTATGGGAACTAGACCACCACAGATATAACAGGGCTATCGACACGACGACTTAAAAGATCATTGGCTAATCTAGTGCGCCTCGAAAGAACGTTGTCGAACCGTGTTTAAGTGTGGTAATTAGCTTTTCTTTCGGATGAAACCCAAGTGAGCGAATGTCAAAAAAATGTATCTGAGATTTTTGTGCAGTCGTTTATACTCGCTTCCCAGTGGTGGCTTAGATGCCTATCAAGCCTAGAAGAACGTTCTCTTAATTATATTATGTATAGAATGTAGAGATTTGCCAAGCAGGTTAACTGTGCGGGAAAATCTTTGAGTAAGCTGTAGAACTTGTTGCAATTAGCAATAAGTCATGAAAGCATTGCGACATTCTAAAACAGTAGACACGAGCGATAGATCGGAGTCAATACAGTTATGCAAAGATGTCCTTTGGGAAGCACCGTACATTATGGAAACAGGTTCCTCAATAACGTGTCTCGAACTCGACAGCAGCAACAAAGAAACACTAAATGTCAGCCACAAACCATGAAGTCCTCTCCATGTGTGCTCTTGTAACCCCTTTTTCCGCAGAAAATAAATACTAAGAAACCATTACACTAATCACTTTAATCAAGAGCAGCCAAATTGGTTTGTTATTGACCCAGACCAAAGGTTTAAGAATTCAGTTTTATGCTAACTCCATCGCCCCACATATAGACCTGCTGTTACCGTTCACTGGCGCAATTATACGAAATTGCTTATGGTCTTTAAACAAAAAAATGCATAGTCATTTTTTGTTAATGTTAAAAAATACAATAATTCTGCTCTCTCAAATAGATTTTTACTTCAGACAGCATAAAGCCAAACGTATTTAACCATTGGAAGACATGTTCCTATGTTGCGCGACCTTTTAATGAGTGAGCAAATACAGCTGAACTCATTCGGAGTATTTAAGAGGGGAGCTGAATTTCGAGCCATTTTGATCGGCAACGAACCTCGCCTTATGGTAGACAGGGGAAGTAATGGGATGGGTTTTAGGCTTTGCGCTTACTGTCGCAACTGTAA
Source organism: Haemaphysalis longicornis (assembly GCA_013339765.2). Classification (NCBI taxonomy): domain Eukaryota; kingdom Metazoa; phylum Arthropoda; class Arachnida; order Ixodida; family Ixodidae; genus Haemaphysalis; species Haemaphysalis longicornis. Next base: position 47,678,283 of record CM023456.1, read on the forward strand.
AAGCTCTTACTTTCGAAGAAGCGATTGGAACATACTGCTGTGAGTAAAAAGTCTGACAGAAATGATAGTAACTGTCGGCGCTCATCTGACGTGTAATGTATCACTACGAAGCATGTGCTAAACCAATTAGTCATCCTCTGATGCAGAACGAATAAGTTCTAAATGCCCTTTCTGTTGGGTGTTTAGATAGTCTCTTTTCACCGGTGAGAAGCTTAAGGTACAAAAAATCCTATTTCGCTACTATTTAAGAATGTGCAATGTGCACTGTATTCGCTGCTCACCGCACGAACTGGCCACGTTTGGTTGTCTTTGTGAGGTTCCGCTTGCAATCCTAATACTGTTTTGCTGGCGGCAGAACGGATCACTAGTAGTTAATGCAACATATTTTTATTTATTGTAGTCCCGTACCGCACTTCTTAAACCTCTACTTCAGAAAAGCTTGTGTAGGGCACGGCAGAGAACGGTATGTTTTCCAGATATCGCATTTGTTGCTGTCGTGCCTTGAATAATTTTTGCGGAGGAATCACATTTGCTTTGCGTTTGTGGCATAATTAATGCCCCGCACCTCATAAAAATATTTATCAAATACCAGTCTAACCCAGCAATGCACTACTTACAACATGCTTGCACCGTTGTTTTTGTCGATGCGTAATTGGCCGAGCGGTCTAATGATACCCGCATTGGCTACATTTGCGGCCCACAGTGCGGCAGTGTCCAAGTGTAGAGCAAGACGACCGTAATCATCAGCTTCCGGGAGGCATTACAAGCGGTTCGTTCTTAGCCGTTAAACCGACGCCCTAAGTACACCCGTCACTGTGGCTCAGAGGGTAAGACGTCGTGCCGCTGAGCCCAAAGTCGCGGGTTTGATCCGGGCGGTGGTGACCGCATTTGACATGGAGGAGAACAGCAAAAATAGCCATATGTAGAGATTTTGGAGCACGGTAAAGACTCCCAGCTTTTAAAAGTTCTTCCGGAGCCCTCCACGGCGGCGCGCATAAGAGCTCATGTGTACCTTCGACGCGTCAACCCCTCCCATTAAAGAGAAACCTACATACAAAAATTGGCGCACCATCACCCAACTTGATTTGCAGCGCTTAACAATACCTTGAGGGAGATTGTTCAGCAATAGACGTAGTCACATGTGCATTCTACTGAAAATCGCAACCTATTGCTGTAATAGTAAGTCAATTTCTTTCACAGCATAATTAATTTGCTGCTCCCACACGCATCCAATGTCTTCTCTTTTTGAACAGTGCCTACTTTTAACAAAAACAAAAAGAATATAATTGTTCTTAAATATTTTGTTTTGCAGATGTTTCAGACAGCAAATTTGAAGAATTTGTTCGATGTATTTTGGCTACCTTTGATAAAAGGGTAGGTCTTCATAATTTATTTTCTCGGTGTAAAGAATGGGGTATATAACTTCGAGGGGAGCCCGTACTCTCTTCGGCAATAAATTGCATATTTGTTTTGCACTATTAGACGGCACAATCAACACGATTACGAAACAAGAATTCTTTGTGAAAAAATCGCCAACCAACAGAATATTCCCGCAAAATAGTGATATGCGGGCACTAGTATTTTAATGAAAGATGCTAAATATATTTCACGTGTTAGGCGTTTTTATACGCGAGCGCAACACAAAAAAAATTCCCCCGCATTTCCCCGAGGGGGAGAATGTGAAAGTGCGAATGCACGGTTGTCGGCCCGCTTGCGGCGCTTGCGCTCGGCCCCCGCAGCCCACCGCCTCGCCGCCTTCTCTTCCATCTCTTCCATCGCGTTTGTAGTATCACGTGTACACCACGCAGTTATCAAGCCGCTATAACGCCGCTGAGTCGCCAACGCACGCCGCTGACGACGTAGTTTGAATGCGTTAAAGATATAAGGCGCGTCACTAACACTGATATCAGCGTCGCGTCCGTGGCTTGGTCGGTAGAGCGTCGCGCTGCGGCCGCAAAGTCCTCGGATCGAAACCTGGCGTCGGATGCTGTTTCTTTTTTAAATATAGAGGAGCACTGCGGACGCCGACGCCGCCGCCGCCGCCGCCGGCGGCGGTGGATGGTTTGGGGTCGCTTAATTCGCACTTAAAACGATTTAGCGCGATCAAAATCCGGCCCTCGTTGAACTATGGATGCTGCCGCCGAACTAGCGATAATTATATGTGTTTTGGTAAGGGTTCCCAGTTCCACACGCGTACATCATCTCATGTTCAGGGCACAAGCACTTATTTCTTCAGTTGCGTGAAGAGGCTACATGATATTTTGTTTGATGTCAAACAATTCTTGCGCGCAGTAGTCCCTTCCCTCGATTGTTCTATGTTGAATGACAAGGCGTGTTCTGATTGGATGATGACAAAACAGGGCTTTGCTTTAAGGTAACCACCCCTGAACCGAGCGCCAGGGTATTTGTTTTAGCGGCACTCAGCTGTGCAAGCCATTCTATTCTATGCGTTCTTCAAAGCAACAACTTTAAATATTTTATTGTACAGCACAACGTCTTCCCAACCAATAAAATGAAAATTGGAATATGCCTCTCCATTCGTTCACTCAAAATAAACTTCTTTTTTAGCTCGGATAAGCAACTTAGAAACTACGTGGTTAGACTTAACTAAATTTACTAAAAAGTCCCTAAAGTCGGGGTCGTATGGATAGACTTTCGACCAGATTTATGGGAAATCCCCAATGTGGAGTAAGTTTCTGCGAAGGAAAGTTTCGCTTGCCCCTCAATGCAGCCGTACGGCTATACAGGAAGGCTGACAGCTTTCTCTGAAACTTCGTATTTGAAGAAAAACTAGTCCTTGTCCAGGATTCCAACCCGGGACCACTGCTTAACCGGACCAGTCGCTCTACAAACTCAACTAACCAGGAGGCTAGTCATTTGTAGAGCGAGAGCAAATCGATCAACAACTCCAAGTTATGGGCAGGTGTTCATCGACCAGATTTAGATGAAATCACCAAGGCCGAGTAAGTTTCTGCGAAGGAAAGTTGACATGACTACCTTGAGGTGGATGTCAAACTTTCCTTCGCAGAAAATTACTCCACCTTTGGCGATTTCCCCTAAATCTGGTCGATTAACACCTACCCATCACTTTGAGTTGTTGATCGATTCGCTTTCGCGCTACAAATGACCAGCCTCCTGGTTAGCTCAGTTGGTGGAGCGACTGCCCCGGTTAGGCGGTGGTGCCGGATTTCAAATCCTGGACCAGGCCGAAATTTTCTTTGCCTACGCAGTTTCTGAGAAAGCTGACAGCTTTCCTTTGTAGTCGTACGGCTACATTAGGGTGGATTTGAAACTCTTTCGCATAGATAGTCTTTCTAAGCCTTTCTAGATTTTTACAGACCTGAGTAAGCACCCGCTGTAGAAAGGTCTCTTAACAGCTGCTTGTAGCCCACTGGTAATCCTTGTTGAAGTATGACCCTGATTTAGAAGAGAATTGGCCATGAGAGATTCCGTTTTTTTTTCTCACGCACCTGCCGGGCCAGATAGCCTCTAGCTGACATTTTTCCACCAACCGTTCATCCACTTCTACATTACACGTAAGCAGTAGCACTTAAATGTAAAATTATAAAGATTCCTCATTTCTTCTGGTTTCTGTGCTCTATGCAATACATGTTCATAAAGTATAAAAATCGAATAGAAAGAAAATGAGTGATGCTCATATATGCCTTACCTTTGGTCTTTGGTAAGTGTCAGCTTCCGAAGCTGCTTTTATTTCTACACACAACTAAAAGCTAATTGTTTATTCAGGGGGAAACGGCATTTTTTAGTTCGAAAACATTTAAGCATAGGCAGATTTTATGGGGTAAAACGACTGAATTTTTCAGCGATTACTGGGAATTTGTTTTCAGTGTTATTGCTTGTCCCCTTTATAAGCAGGGAGCTCAAGAGCTAATATTATTGCAGTTGAATAACTAACACGCGGTACTCAACCTGCCATGACGAGTACCGACTGTGACGAAAATCTAGTGGCTGCATGCAGCCTTTAGGCTAGCATGCGGAAGCAAGGTCTCTAAATCAAAATCTCTTCTCTACACTTTTAGTGGCATGGGCATATAAGTCGAAATACGTACGATCTTCTTTGCAGATGTCGGAAAAAGTTTCAGAAATCATGAATATGTTTCCTGGCTTGACATTTTCGGAAACCATGAAGATCATGATGACTACCGACTGTGACGAAAATCTAGTGGCTGCATGCAGCCTTTAGGCTAGCATGCGGAAGCAAGGTCTCTAAATCAAAATCCCTTCTCTACACTTTTAGTGGCATGGGCATATAAGCCGAAATATGTACGATCTTCTTTGCAGATGTCGGAAAAAGTTTCAGAAATCATGAATATGTTTCCTGGCTTGACATTTTCGGAAACCATGAAGATCATGTGTACAGCTTCTATGGATTCTTCAGCGGCAATGGTAAGCGACAGAACATTTATTGCAGTGCCACACCCATCACCAGAAAAAGGGTGTCATGATTAAAGTATCCAAAAGTAGAACAGTTAGTAGAACAGTTAGTAGAACAGGCTTGAAGGAACAACACGTCGGGGTGCTCGGCGCTGAAGGTGGGCAAACGGCAGGCGATGGCAGAGATGCTATGTGAACAGGCAGCGGAGGACGCAGAATTGCCACCGGTGTCGCGAGGAGGGTCCATTCTGGCTCCTTGACTCCGCTGCAGCGTCCGCGTCATCAATGTCGCGAACGCCACGGAGAGACGAGCCGATACACGTCTGAACGCTTTGCCGTGCACCGAAAAACTGGGGCCCCGTTTTATTCCACGCTCGTGGCGTTCGTGGCTGCTTGCGCGCCGACGACGCGTAGCCCGCTCTCATTGGTTGTCGCTCAGCCCCAGCGCCATCGCCGCTGGAGCGCCGCCACATAGCCCCCTCCCCTTGAGACGGAGTCTGGAGGAGGAGTCCGTGTAGAGAGCGGTACAGCAAAATGCACAGTCTTTGCGTTGCGAGGTTCACGGGTGGTGGTGCGAACGGAAGGGAAGGGAGACTGGTGGTGTTCAGGGTGGAATGGTGGGTGGTGGAGTGGAACGCAGGCAGGGCAGCTTCGGTGAATGCGGGCTTGAGGCGATCGATGGAAACGATGGTGTCACGGCCGTTGACGCGAACTGTAAACGTCTTGTCAGAGCGTGAAATGACGAGATGAGGGCCGGTGTATGGCGGTTGAAGTGGCCGGCGGGTACTGTCGACACGGATGAAAACGTACTGGCTGTCAGAAAGGTTTGGATGGATAAAAGTGTGCTTGGTGGAACACGACCGTGGTGGTTGGGGACGGATAAAGCTGAAAAACCGGGTTAAATCAATTACGTAGGACAGTCCAGGGGACGAAAGGTTGTCTTGTGGCTGGAAAGGAACCAAGCTATTCTTTGATGACAGTGCGTAATACTAGCAGCACAAGAGGAAGGTGAGCTGTCCACTGTTCAGGTGATTCGTGAGCCATCAATGAGGCCTTTAGCTGACGATGAAACCTCTCGACCATGCCGTTGGCTTGAGGATGGTAGGCCGTTGTTTTTAGGTGCGTTACACCGAGTAGGCATGTCAAACGGTGAAAGAGCGTAGACTCAAATTGGCGGCCACGGTCTGTTATAATCTCCGACGGCACGCCAAAACGGGCGATCCACGTGGACATAAGTGTGGAAGCAACAGTCTCAGCCGTTATATCGTCGATTGGAACCACCTCCGGCCAGCGAGTAAAGCGGTCGATCACTGTCAAGATGTAATGTTAGCCCTTAGATGGTGGTAGCGGGCCAACGAGGTCGACGTGAATTGTGGAGAACCTAGAGTCCGGCAAGGGAAAATGGCCAGAGGTGATGTGGTATGCCGAGAGACCTTGCATTGCTGGCAGGCGAGGCAGGAACGAGCCCATGCGCGTACATCAGAATTCATGCCAGGCCAGACGTATTTCTCGGCAACCAACCGCCATGAGGCAAGAACTCCAGGATGAGAGAGACGGTGAATAGAGTTGAAAGCAATGCGCCTGAGAGAAGCAGGAAGGTACGGTCGTCTGCGGCCTGAAATCGGATCAATGTCGCAAACGATAGGGCAGATAATGTCCTGGAGTTGCAGAGAGGAACTGTTTGAAGAACGCAGAGTTCGGAGCTCTTCGTCATCTCGTTGGGCTTGAGCCAACTCCCGAGTACTGAAACCGGAGCGTTGTATGGCCGAAATACGGCTAAGGGCGTCGGCTGGGATGTTGTTAACTCCCTTGACATGCTGAATGTCCGTCGTGAACTCTGCAAGATACGCCAAGTGTCGCGTCTCTCGGGGAGAATATGTAGTCTTCGATGACTTGAAGGCGTTCGTAAGAGGCTTGTGATCGGTGAAGATCACGAAGCTGCGGCCCTCAAGGAAAAAACGGAAATGCTTAACAGCGGGATATGCCACCAGGACCTCCCGCCCGAAAGTGCTGTACCGTTGCTCAGTTGGAGAAAGCTTCTTCGAAAAGAAACCGAGCGGGTGCCAGGTGCCACGGATGTGTTGCTGAAGTACACCTCCAACCGCACAGTGGGAAGCGTCTACCATCAGGCTCGTGGGAGCGTTGTGGCGCGGGTGCACAAGGAGAGTAGCAGAAGCCAGGCGCTCCTTGATGGTAGTGAATGCGCGATCGGCAGTTTCAGGCCATTCAAGCTGCACTCGGTAGACTTGGAAGCTTGAAGGGAAATTTCGAGAGGGTGCACAATGGCCGCACAGTTTGGGATGAACCGTCGGTAATAATTCACCAGTCCTAGGAAACGGCGCAGTTGGCGTAAGGACTCAGGCCGAGGGAAGTCGATTATGGCCTTCACTTTGTCTGGTAGAGGGCGAATTCCATTGCGGTCGACGAGGTGACCGAGAAACTCCAATGACGGCCACCCGAATGCACATTTTCGCTGTTAAGGATGAGGCCATGCTCTGCTAGGCGTTCGAAAACTATCCGCAGATGGTTCAGATGCTCAGATAACGACGAACTGGCGACAAGAACGTCATCTATGTAGGCGAAAACAAAAGGCAAGCCACGGAGGACGACATCTATGAAGCGTTGAAAAGTCTGAGCTGCGTTGCGCAACCCGAAAGGCATTCGGGTGAATTCGAAAAGGCCAAACGGTGTAATGATGGCAGTTTTCTTGACGTCATCCGGGGCTACAGGGATTTGGTGGTAGGCTTTTTGGAGGTCAAGCTTTGAAAATATGGTACATCCGCTGAGGTTATTGGTGAAGTCCTGTATATTAGGTTGGGGGTACCTGTCGGGTACAGTGGCCACGTTCAAGGAGCGGTAATCACCGCAGGGTCTCCAGTCACCTGATTTCTTCGGGACCATGTGTAACGACGAGTACCAGGACGGGCGAGCAATTCTCAACCATGCTCGAGGACGGGCGAGCAATGCCAATCTCACTGGCTTTGTCCACCATGTGATGAAATTCTTCCGGTGCTGAAGGTGGGCAAACGGCAGGCGATGGCGGAGATGCCATGGTGAAAGAGGCAGCGGAGGACGCAGAATTGCCGCCGGTGTCGCGAGGAGGGTCCATTCTGGCTCCTTGGTTGACTCCGCTGCAGCGTCCGGGGTCACCAATGTCGCGAACGCGACAGAGAGACGAGCCGAGACACGTCTGAACGCTATGCCGTGCACCCAAAAACTGGGGCCCCGTTTTATTCCACGCTCGTGGCGTTCGTGGCTGCTTGCGCACCGACGACGCGTGGCCTGCTCTCATTGGTCACCCAACTGTCGCTCAGCCCCAGCGCCATCGCCGCTGGAGCGCGGGTCACTGGCACGTGCTTTTCACCTGCATCACAAATGTGGCCGCCGTGGCCGGGAATCGAACCACGTCCGCATATTTGGGCTCAGCAGCACAACGCCATGGCCACTGTGCCACCGCGGCGGTTTGTGGTCTACAATCTTTCTTGTCATAGTAACCGTTACAATGATGACCATTCCGCTGAACTGCGACCTGAGCGTGTAAGTAGTTCAGTATTTCTGTCCAACAGATGCGTTTTTATAAAATGTGCCGATACATCATAGAAAACGTCAAAACGCACATCCTCGCAGACGTATACAAGATATCCCAAACGTTTGCTTGTGAATTCATAATGCTGTTTGAGTGTCTGTTCAATAACCCTTTGTGACAAGGCGCGTACAATTGTACACGCGACTTTTAGGAGCATTTTTGTGAGTTACAGTCGCCGTCATCCCCACTTGAACCGCTCAGCCGGCATTCGCATCTCCCGCTCTAATGCGGGAAATACAAAAGCTGGCTGAGCGGTTCACGTGGGGTTCAAAAACACTTACTGAGATGTTCAAACACCTACTTGACACGCCAAATGCTTGGCGCTTCAAGTAGGTGTTCTTGGTTTGGCATTTTCTGCTTGTTAAAACATTTATTACCGCAGAACTGAAACTGTTACCTTAATATATAAGTGCTACAGATCACAATAATGTGTATATGTTTTCTGTTGTAGCATCAGTTCGAAAACGGTAATCACGTTTACGATAGCGTGTATACGATTTGGACACGACCGAATTTATTAAATACTTATGAGATCGAGTTGTTTACGATTATTAAGTGAAATTTTAATTATCAATAACATACAAAGGCAGTTTCAAATTTTTCTTACAGCTACATCCTAATGCGTGTAGCAAAGGAATAACATCCCGGAACAGTTTGGCCTCTTTAAAGTCAATTAAACAGTGCTCCATTGCTTCCAGGACATTACAAAGCTGATAATTCCAAGAAGACAAAAAAGTATTTGTACGACGCAGCCATGTACACTCGGTATATTTCAGTGCGCAGCTTGAAAATGAAAGATTTTGTAGATGGGGAACGAAATATTTCAACAGCATTACACAATGAGCATAGCTGAATGCAGGTAAACGCAATGAAGGTGTCATAGCCTTCGATTCAGGAAAGTCTCAGTGAAAAAAACGGAATAGATAGGTACATTGTCGGCATGGTAATAACAAAAGTAGCCACTAGATAAATTCCAGGAACTATTTCATTATTGAGGTGTACGTTGGTATAAAAAAACCGAAAAAAGAGAGAAAACCGAAGAAATCGCTTTTGAAAAAAATTCAGATGCTTTAGTGCGACGGCCTCGCGCATTCTGATAATATATGTCCACCCGACCGTTTCTTTTCGTCATTATGTGAGCCATCAGTGGGACATGACATGTCTGCATGCAGCTTTCCACGGCAGGAGTAGAAAAGACAGCCATTCGGCTAGAAGAAACGGTCACTCAGACGCTGAAACGAGACATATTCGACAGTCACACAGAAAGAACAGTAGAAGCTGTGCTTAGTTCCCAGGCTCTGGCAAACCAGAGATACGACGCGTGCTGTCAACAAGTTCTCCGTCACCTGAGCTCAGGTGCTACACGATGACAGTGTGGACCCAAAAAACCTTGCCATCTCCACTAACGTAAAACCTGAGGAGGGGCGAAGTGTGCAGTGTGCGCCGATGTTTCACACAGCAAAATCGCTGCTAATGGGCAATCATCCATCGCAGAAAAGAGGATTTCTGGCGCCAACGCGCGTGGTTGCCTCTATCTTGCCACAAGGCTCGAGCTGATTGGGCGCTGGAGAAACGCTGGTGGGAGGAGCAATCTCACATTCTGAGGCGGTGGCGCCCCCTCTTGCGTTGAACAGGGTTAAGCAACTAAATGAGAAACAGATTGGCCCTAAGTTGCCTTCGTGCCACACACCAAAGCATGCCAAGTATGCTTTACTGAAGGAAACGTTGAATTTGAAATGAATTTCGAGAAGGAATTTCACAAATTTCTATTAATGCAATTGCGTCCTGATTATTCCTGTATCTTATATTAGTTTAAAGCATGTGAGTTTATTTTGAACCAACTTTATCAAGTATACGCTTGTTTTTGACCATCGCTTGGCAACTTCATTTATTATAACGACATGACACGACGACGAGACGAGACGCACACCGCGTGAGCCCCTAAAACTCGCATATCAAAAATTATGATGGTGATGACCAGACGGCACGTGCGCACTACAGGACACGTGGCACTGTCGGCGCCATGTGGGTGCCCTGAATACAATGAACGCGCAGCCTCCCACCTTTCACTCACTTACTCGGAAGAACGACTATGGAGGCTCGCACAGACCGAATCCCTAAGGGTCCCAATAGGACTCTCCTCCATCACATACATCCCTCAGTTTATCCCTCTCCCTTTTGCCCACTATGCGGAGAAAAGGCCATGGTTCAACATCCCATGTGGGCCTGTCCATATGATCCCCTCCCTCAAATCAATTCCTGGGAGCTCTGGGAGGCAGCGCTGAGCTGCTCTGACCCGGAGAGACAGAAGATCATCATAGCCCGGGCTACGAAGGTCGCCGCACAGCTCCGGCGGCCGGCCACGTCCCTCACTTAGATGTCTTCTTTAATAAAGTGCTCTCTCTCTCTCTCTCTCTCTCTCTCTCTCTCTCTCTCTCTCTCTCTCTCTCTCTCTCTCTCTCTCTCTCCTCAGCGACGCTTCTGCTCTAAATCTCATCCCAGCGGTTTAAGCAGCGATGGACGCTGAGCCGTTCATATCAAGAGCCGCATGATGACTCATCATGGTGTATATCCGTTCCACAATTGAGCACTAGGGATTTCGTACATGATACAGGTGCCTGGGTGTACAAGAATTCCTTTAGCTGAGAAAAAAAAACACGAATAGTTTTTCTTTGATAAAAAAATATTCATTAAATCACCCATAAAGTAGAAAAACAAGTTTGGTGTTTGGTCCATTTGGTCATTACAGTCTGGTAAATTGCAGTTTGGTCCATTACAGCCACAAAAAGATGTTTTTTTAACAAAAAAGCATGACGTATTTAAAAACTTTCAATTTTGCGCCACAGTGACGTGTTATGAGCAAGAATGACGTCATACGGGCCAACAATAAAACATAATTTTTAGTGCGTTAGCAGGACTTTAGCATTGAAGTGATGCGGTAAAATGGAACTAGAGGCCCTATTAGAGACGTCCAGTCATGTGTCGTCGCGACAGGTCAGTTAGGCGGCCGCCAATCGCACAAACAAGGTTCCGTGACGTCATAGAAAAGTGGCGGGAAATTGGCTAGGGGGTCACGACTACTTCACACGTTTTCTTTAATATCTGCGTTATTTGTTCGAAGATTGCGATGATATTGGTATCATTGTTATCGGGACAAAGCACTCTTTCTAATAAACCCAACTTGTATTTTGTCTTCATAGATCCTTTAAACGACACCTTATTTCCCATAACCTTGAAACGCATTTTACGCAAATTTTAAACTTATTTACATATTAGAGTAAGGAAACGAAGCAGGGGAGATTCCTCAGTCACTTCCTCCGCCATTCTTATAAGGTATAGTGCAACTAGAGGCCGCCACATGGACCTTGCCCTCTGCCCCCAACATATAATACGACTATGCGATTTTACAAGCGGCTTTAGTTTGTCTTGACAGCCCTACTCGAATGCTAGTATTGAGCTACCACAATAATAAATTCAATTTTAAAATTATCCTGTTACGTCACTGGTGACGCCGTGTAGTGCGAAGTTTCAATGTTTTTACCACTTTTTTTTGAAAAAACAACGCCGTTCTTGGCCGGTATGGGTCTGAGGAAGTGACCAATGGCTACATAAATGAAAAGGTTACATTTTTCTTTTCCGGTTTCTGTGTGTTTTACAAGGGGATGGTTTATCTGGTTTTGGCTCGGTGGTGTAAGGCGGGGACAAATGATTTTGACCAGTTAAATTTGTTCAAGCAGCACATAATTGGTATGTGTAAACATGGAAAAACACTTCCTACAGCATTGAAACAGTTGTCATCTTAAGAAGGTGGAATGCAAAAATCGGTGGTGAATTACGCGGCGTTTCCAAATTTCAGATAGCAGAAATATACCAAGAACAAAAAATTGCTACTAATTTTCTCGCGTTTCTTTTCGCTCAACGCGGAAACAAAGTTGCAATTATCCATAATTTAGAAATTTGTTTGAAGACGCGCGAGAAGTGTTGTTGCTGCAAATGGTTTCACTAGTTGGCGAAATTTAGGTCACCTTACAAAAACGCCAATTATTAACACTTTTTTACACAGTTTTGAATGATTTATTTGTGTTAGGAAGGGAAGTTTGAAGAGCTTGCGATGTAAAATTTCTCTACGTTTTCCGACGTACACATTTTTCATATACCTTCATTTGTTACTTTTTTCAGTTCGACGATTTTGTGACTGTACACGCGGTAAGAGAATTTTCTTGCTGTTTTTTTGTACCTATCGCTTTCCTGAACCCACACGTGGCGTTGCTATTTGCAGATTCAGTTTGCGAGTGTTTACATTTATTCAGAGAATTCGGATGTTTGCTTAATAAATGTTCAACTATAATGTGCAAACATCATTTGAACATGTGCGAGGAACAAGTATTTAAAATGGGCATAACATTGCGATGCCTCATACAACTCTGGCTGGGGGAGAATATTCTTTTTGAAAACGAAATATACGTATATGAGGGAACGCGTGCCCAGAATCGCAGTTTAAATAGGCGACTTGATGAGGAGCAGTATACAAGTGCTGACGTTTCTTGATGCAGCTTAGTCGAGTCAATCCACACAGTCATCCCACAGTCATCCCACACAGTCAATCGGCCAGCCTTCGGCGGGTCGTTGTAATTTATTCGCTTAGTTGAAACAAAGCCACGATTTCAGTTGTGCCCGAAAAAGTGGGTTTATTGTTAGATGGTAGACTGTAACAAGCTTGTTGAAGTCGATGAAATCAGAGTACTCCCACGCAAGTGCTGACGGTTCTCTTACTTCGTTTTCTGGAGCTGTTAGCTGCATATGTCCCTGCGACTGGTACGCTAGTATAAAATCTACGGCCAATTGAAGCTTTAGAAAGATCAGCGAAGTTATTATGTATTGGGGAATTAAAGTCAAACGAAGCATTTATAGTAAACAACAAAACGAAGGAACGGGAAGCGCTTTTTTGGGCCGGTGGAACCACCACAGCGGTCTGCGGCACGACCCCACATTTGCTATCGCTTTTCTCGCCTAAGAACAGCAGTCGCTAGTGATAAGATATTCATGGCGATTTGTGGGACGCTTAGTGAACAAACGTTACTCATGAGATGCGGGTCTAAGCTGCTGGGAAGGCTGAAACTAAAAATAGCCACTGCGATATACACCTCGTAGTTTTCTACTTTACAAGCCTGGGGGTACGGACTAGCGGTCTGACGAACTGGGTGTGGTGCGTTGCAAACAGGAAATTCGAATCGCCGTTTGAGTGTGTGTGTTAGTTGATTTTTTTATTTAAATAATAAGTACTATGCTTCCTTCACCCTCTGGCTCTGTCACCGTAACTTCCCCACCAGCGAGTTGGAAGGGAGCATGAAAACTCACCCTGACACTCTGGCGAGTTCTCCTTGGCGTGGTGTTGACAAAAGCACCGACTGCGTACGGGCAGAGGGCCAAATTAGCTGACAATCGGCCCCATGAGAACACGTATTTTACGACCCAGGGACGAGCCTGGCAAGCTCCAAAGGTAGGGGCAGAGCGCCTGGCAGTTGATCGTACGTCTCCGATGGCGCAGACGGCGTTCAGCCACAGCGTACGCATCGGCTAGAGAATATCGCAATTCTGAGTGGTGCTGGCAGGCTTACCTGACCCATTCTGCAGCCGACAACATGAAATAAGCCCGCTATGCCGATTTCTCAAACATCGAGAATGCCCAACCAACGATAACGTCCGATGCAAAGCGTGTTGTTGTGGAGAACCGAAAGGGAAAGTCATTTCAACAACTCTGAGTGCGGAAATCGCCCCATCACATCACAAGAAAAACACGCGTAACTTCTGCAAACGCTGCAAATTTTGCGTGGCATTTTTTCCTTCTTTCAGGCTTTATAAGTAAATACTGCTTTATGTATTTATTTATTTAGCAATACTGCTAGCCCCAACGTGGGGCCATAGCAGAGTGGGTGCACATGGTACAACAACAATACGAACAGTACAATACTGAAGTCAGAACACAGAACAATGCACTTCAAACAACATAGAAAAGGTTTCACATGCAAAAAAAAAGCAACCATAGCTAGTCAGATATCAATTTTTCAAATTCCTCAATACTGGTTGTTTCAATAATTTTACTGTCAAGCTCATTCCATTCTTTGGCAGTACGCGGAAGAAAGGAATACTTGAAGACATTATTTTTGGGCTGGAAAGGAACGACAGTGTGTTTGTGACGTTGTCTGGTAGAGTAACCGGAAGAGAAATTTAAATATTCACCTGTGGTGCTATTTATTCGACCATTAACTATCTTAAAAAGAACAACAAACGGGCAATTCTATTCCTTTCTGGAGTTCGTTTCAATCCCGCTTTGGCAACTAATTCAGAGACTGACGTTGGACCGGATGAACGATGAAAGTGTGTTTATTTGAGCTAGTCTTTGGGATTCAAACATAACCAGAAGTTTGACAAATTCAAGTCAGTGTCATTGTAAAGGCACCGGATTACCATTCCAGAGTAGAAAATTTAACAGGAAAAAAATGTATGCGCTATCTCTGCACACACTCCGTAAATGTCGAATGTTGGTGTTAAATAGAAGTTGTACCTTGAGGCTGCAAATTTCCTGGTAATCTAGATTCACACTTCATCGTTCACACCATAAAATCTTCCCAGAATGTGTGATTCACCGGTATTCTGTATTTTGGAAGGCACCTAACCATTTCTTATGGACTGTGATTGCACTGCGTATTGTACCTATTCAACGACTCTTTCGATTGGGTATGTTGCTGTCACAGCCGAGAGGAATGGGTAAATCGGCGGTGAGCTTCAGAAGACAGCGGTCACCGTCACTGGTAGACCACCTTGAGTGGGTACGTGTGAATCATGGCGGGTTTTATTGCTCAAACAAGTCGCTCTCTATTGCGAATTGGTGAGCGCTGCATCTGTAGTGCCATGAGACATCACAATAAGTGCTCCATTAAAGTGACGCGGGATCGCGTCGTCTTGCGTAATGCCCGTCTGGCACTACTTGTGCTACGAAACAAAAGTAGATTAGCTGGGTTGAGCTTTCCGCAAAGTAATTACGTAATTTAACATAACCTGACCTAGTGTGACAACGGTAATCTAACATAATGTAAACTCACTTGCCCTAGTACAACCGACAATAACCAAGTGTGACGCTATGTAGCCTACAAAAAACAGCATCATTTAAAATTCTGAAAACATAAGTACTAACCAAACAAAAAAAATCTTAGTCGGACACGCAACTTTGGTCACGTGGTTTCAACGCGAAAGGCAGCGATGCACTTCGCTAATTGGCCATCGTGTTTGCGATTCGTCGCTTTCATTCCTTCATCTACTGCCGCGCACAAACTTCGATACCAGGTCACAACTCTCTTCCACGGGCCCCATTTACAGCAAATTTTCAGGCTAGGATTCATCGGACCGTGTGCGTGGACGTAGGCAAACAATTTTCTTTCCCGGAAACGTTGCGCTGCTGATCGCGGGTTCGACCCGCGCGGCGGCCGCTTTTCTGATGGAGGCGAAAAGCAAAACGCCCGTTGAGATTTCGGCGCAGTTGCAATAATGCTCCACTACGGCGCGCCTCAAAGCAAACATCGAGCCTGTTTGAGAAGTTGCAATAATCCTGTTTACGTACGCAGAAGCCTTTCCAAAACACAAAATCTTCTATTAAGGTTTTATACTTGCCGGCATTGTTGAGTAAAAAGAAAACATTAGGCATATTTCAGCAAAACATCCTTGTATAGGTGGTATACAAACCTATAAACCTGAAACTAGAAGTCTTGTTGAACTTGAAAATAGGTTTGCTTGATTTTTGCGATAGCGAATAAGAAATACGCCTTTAAAACAACATTTTCACTCAAAAATTCAAAAATGGCTCTTGAACAGGCCCAGACCTCGTGGCGGACTTCCAAAGTACTGCAGTAAAGAAAGGTTTGAAAACCTGGTGCGCAAGTATGGGAACGTGGGATAATCAACTTGACTTCAGGAAACATCCACTGTGTTTATCATTGGAAGAGCAAGACGGCAGGGAAACGCGTCCGTTGTAGGCAAGGGGAGAAGAGAGGCATTCACATGTCAGGGGCAGCAGAAGCTGCTGTCTTTCGACGGCATTAGGCAGCGAAGTGATCAAGTACGCAACGTGTGTCGTTCCCTCGAAATAAGGACATCTGGATTTGAAGGAGCGTCGGGGTTCCGTTTGAGGCCGAAGACGCGGAATTCACCGGGAATTCCAAAACAACCCAATATAGCTGCAGTTTCGCTTGCTTCCATCTTCAGAAAGTCGAAGAACACAATTTTTTCTACACACGTGCTGTGACGTTCATTTGTAAAGGGGCACGCATCAGGGTAATGCTCGGTCCAACAAAGTGTAGTGCCGGGTTAGGTAAATAGAATAAAGGAAAAACTATCCCGGATATCTCAAAGGGTAGCGCACTTGGCTGCGTTCTCGCGAGCCGTGTTTTAATTTGCATGGACCCAATAGTTATGTAATTTATTCATTTATTATCTTTTTACTACGAAAGTTCTTTTGAAAGAATTATGAACGAATTTGAAGGATTATGAAGAAAGAAGGCTACGGACACTTTTCGAGTTGGATGAGACACTGCATACCTTTTCTAATGATCGAAACAGAAAAACTAAACATAAATGTAAACCACACAAGCCCGGAAATAAACGTGGACGTTTTGTGTCACTAAAATAAGTAGTAACATTATAGGATTCGGTTTCTGGCTATTTCGTTCATGTAGCACGAAGAAATAAGTCTCCGCAACAGACTAGGACGAAGACGATGATGATGATGATGATCATGCACTAAAAGTTTTAGGCACGTTCCCACAAAGAGGGATTGGCCAGGGATAACTCACTTTTTGAATTTTGTGAGGACCTTTAAATACTAAATTGTTACCGGAAAGACGGCCGCCTTGAAATACAACTTCGGTACGATTAAAACACGAATTACCCTAAATTAGTACCCCTAAATAATTCAAGCGACCTGAAGCAAAAATAAAATCTTGAATACAATTATATATATATATATATATATATATATATATATATATATATATATATATATATATATATATATATAATATATATATATATATATATATATATATATATAATATATATATAGATATAATTATATATCGGGGTTATACCAGCAATTGTCTCGCAGTTCAATCAAGGACCGCGGTATATATATAGTATAATATATATATGATATATACAGAGTAATATATGTAATATACACATGTATACCATATATGTATATATATATCCCTCGTTATAAGGAAGCAGCGGGCAAAAAATTTTGTCAAGTTAATGTCAAGTTTATTCTCTTTTTTGCATAAGACGTGCGAGTACAATGACAAAATAGGTCCCGAAGTTGAGAACTGTAGGGGGACCTCATTACATAACGTAGTTTTAATAAAACAAAAACGCAGTGCGCAGTTCAGCAGGTTTTAGAACATCCTAAAACATATTTAAGACAATCAGAAAAATACATCGAACAGGAACCATGCAATAACGCTTCATTGAGAATTGCCAGACAAATATTCTGGAAAATCAATTGTACAAAGCAAAAACACATATAGTTTACTAGAGATGTAATTCTCCTAAGCAGATAAGTTAACACAATTACGAAAAGAATGTAATGTATAACTATCAGTTATAAGCAGTGTTTTGACTATAAGCGAAAACTCGAGAAAAACGTGATTGTGACAGATCTAATTGCGACAGAGCTGTGAGGAATTGAAGCACGATGTATTCAGTGAACCAAAACTTTATTCAGGTGCACAAAGGCAGTGAGCTTTGGCTGTTTCAAGTTTCTTCTGGGCGCCAAGCAACCCCTTAGGCCTGCTCCAATTTGGCCAAGCATGCATGACGCTGCGGTCGCCGCACATAAAAGGGGCAGTGGCAGTGCCCACTTTAATATGGGCAGCGCCGGGCTTCACAAAAACGCTGCGAGAGTTTCCGCTGGAAAGCGCCGCAAACGCATTATCTCACGTGGGAGTTGTTGTGTTTGTTGAGATAAAAGAAACGGTCAACGCTCATTGTGGCTACCCAGCAGAATCATAAAAACCGGGGATTTGAACTAAGGGCTTTATATTAATCACCTGGAAATTTTTTCCCGACCTGTGCAGTCGTAAGTTTGCGACAAAAGAGTTTTTTTTGGTGCCCTGTTGTCGGCGACAGGGCTGATTCTATGGAGCGGATGTCGGCATTCGCGCACCGTCGCGTCAACGCCATTCACCAATGTCTTTGAACAAAAATTCAATGACCCAACTACGCATTTGGACCGTTTGTCTAAAGTCGGATAGGGCGAATCGAGCATGACCGGCTCGACACAATCGCCAGGGAAAGATCAGCTTGCGTTGACCCGCCATGTTGATAGCCTGACTCGTCGCTGAGTCGCCGCCGATCGGCGACGCCTCCGCTCGCCACTTCGCTCTAATATATATATATATATATATATATATATATATATATATATATATATATATATATATATATATATATATATATATATATATATATATATATATCCTTTTTTGCATAACACAAATTTATTGCGCCAATAGCATATATCAGTGGAACCGCTAAAGTCAATTCCAAACAACGCTGAACTGGGTCTTTCAAAAGCAGTTGTCTAGCTGCCGAGAAGTGGCGGCTGGCGAGAAAAAAAATGTTTGATTGTGTCAGGGACCTGGCACCGCACACAGAGTTCCGTAGGTGAATGCCCTGTTCTAAACAAATAGAAAATTTAGCCCTTGGAATCCTGCAGCGCAGCGTGGTGAGCGTCGCTTCGCATTGCGGAGTACCACACAAATCAACCCTTCCAGCCCAGCTTCTAAATGTTGATACTCTTCAAAGGATATGATGTTGTGTCTGAACGAGTAGCGTCTAAATGCCAGTATGTCGTAACCGTGAAGATGCAAAAAGGGGGAAGGTTAGGTATGCCGAAATTAATGGGCAGAGCAGTGACCGCCAAGATTAGCTAAATGATCCGCTAGCTCGTTTCCCCTGATGTCCGTATGGCCACGGACCCAAGCCAAACGTAACCTCTTCACGTGCCTTGAAGAAAATAACCAATAATGTGCGGTAAGCGAGTCGGAAGGGAATCAATGCTGTTATAACTGATATTGAATCGGATAATGTGATGACTTCGGATGCATGCTGCGGTACTTTACATAGAGCGAGAGCTATTGCTAAACATGCTGCCCATAAAATGTGTGTGTAGTCCGCCATTAGTACGGAATAACTCCTATTTAGAGATTTTGAAATAAATACCGTTTCCAGGTTTCTCGCCATTTTGAGATGCATCAGTGCAAACACAGATGAAGCACGATACTTGGATAAATTCACATATAAATTTCGGTTAATAGAGAGAGTGCGAGGAATTTCGCAGGCCGAAGGGCAGGGGTTTGAAAAAAAAACAGTTTTTTGCTCAATAGTGGATACTGACAAAACTTCATATAAATTTAACGAATACAATCTAGACAAGTTTGAACCAATTGGGCTTGCGCGGAGATATGTTTCAGTCAAGGAGAAGTAAAAATTAAAACTAGGATCACAAATGAATGTAGGCTTAGCCTGCTTCACAGGGGGCTTAGTACCTGCGGAGGTAAGTTTGAACTGTCGGCAAGAGAAATTGAACCCTCAGTTCAGGAATGCGTGCCTCTAGGTACAAAACCCGGTTCGACACCAACCGGGGAAGGCCAAGGCAAAATCTAAGGATGCGCCTCTCCAACAGGTATATGGTCGCAGTTTGTAAATAGGGCTACTGCCAAACAAGACGCAGCCAAACTCTATCACTGGCGTACGTAGGAGTGGTACAGCAACAAAATTGTGTCCCACAGAATTCCTACTCGTTTCCCAAATACCCTTTTCATGCCACCAAATAGTCTCTTTGGCTTAGGGACTGATGCATTAACATGTGTATGCCAATCATGAGTAGAAGTGTCTGTAATACCAAGATCGTCAGTGAATCTACCTGCGAAATGACTTGGTGTTTGTTCGCGAGAGAAATTGAAACTGGTCCTGCAAGCGGGAAGATAAGTAGAAAACTTTTCGACACATTTAGCGTTAATGGAATGCTGTCAAAGCCATGTCTGTTACGGAGATAAACGGGCCAGTAATTGTTCATATAACGAATGAATGTCGACTGCGGCCACAAAGAAAGCTATATCATCCGCATGAACGTAGGCTGTTACCCATGGGAGTAGAGGAATGTCACTCATATGGACATTGAACAGTAAAGGCGACGAAACCGATCTTTAAGGTACACCTCGTTTGCAAAAAATTCTTTTTAAAATAGCCTTCTTTGAGTAAAGAAGAATTTCCGGTCGGCCAAAAACTTCCCTAATCCAAACAAAAAGATATTTTTTGAGGTTTATGCTTTTAACTTTGTTTAGTGAGCTACGATGCTAGACACTGTCATAAGCTTTAGCTGCAGCTAAGCTCACTAATGTCGACACCATTTTTCCTTTTCCTTCTGAGC
Source organism: Haemaphysalis longicornis (assembly GCA_013339765.2). Lineage (NCBI taxonomy): Eukaryota > Metazoa > Arthropoda > Arachnida > Ixodida > Ixodidae > Haemaphysalis > Haemaphysalis longicornis. Next base: position 47,698,745 of record CM023456.1, read on the forward strand.
GAGTCCTCACTTCCTAGTCCACATCTGCGTTTTAAATAGAACATCCCCACCTAAGACCAACCTGAGAAGGACATACGACAAAACCAGCGTCTTCGTCCTCGTCCTTTGTGCAGGCTTCCTTTTGTCGTGCTTCATGAACCAACTAGCCAGCAACCAAGTCCTAATAAGTCCCTAGTCCCAAGTCGCATTTCTTCTACACGCGCTTGTCTTGTCCTCTCTGCTTTCGTCCTCGTTTTTAGCGCAGACGTATTCCTTAGTAAGTAGTAACGGCTACATTACTGCGCCATAAATTTCCTAACGCGCGAGCCCAGCCTTAAAAAATGCGAATGCGCCCTAGCCACAGCTACAGCTTCGAGTTGGCGGGCCGTGGGACAGCACTCTAGACACTGCAATAGATGCATTATTGTGAGCAATTGTGACAGCTGCTCTCAGCAACGCTCCTGATGCCACCTTAGTGGTATGTTCTGAGATTACTTTTAATTGTGTTGCAAAGGGACGTTCAGGTTGGGCCTAATAATTAAAGGGGACATGAAGGCAAAATGCAAGTTTGGTTTTCCAAAAAAGCTGCTTGGCCCTGATAACATTGATAGCAATTTTTTCTTCAGCCGCAAACCAAAATAATGGAGTTATTGGGTAAAATAGATGACGCCGTGACGACTCCACAACCACTCGACGGCAATTTCTTTATGGCGCCAAAGAATGTTACGTACCCAAAATATATTTGCATATTATTCAGGCCAGTAATGGATTCGTTTGTGTTTTTTCTTGGCGGACCGTAATTCGATTGTATGGCAACTTACAAAGGGGATTAACGCTTTTAAGAGTAGTTTAAAAGCTTGAGATTTCTTCAGACGTTCAAGAAGAATACGAAGTGGTGGTGTTTTCGGGTGATGCAAGTACAATTTGTTTTGTAATGTTTTTCGGTTTGTGAAAAACTGAACCTTTTTCTCACCACCATGGGGCTTTATTTTGCCTACTTTTCAGTCAGGACCAGAAGAAGTAGAGACGCTTAAACAACAGTTGTTGGAATGTCACAGGAATGTGTTCAACGAGTGAAAAATATTCTATTCTTTATATACCTTAATAATTCGTGAATAAACAAACCCATCGACACATTATACCGCGTTTGTCATGTTCTCTTTACACAAACATGGAATTACGCTTTCATGTAAGAAAACAGTGCCCACAGGGAAGTCGCATACTCCATATACAAGTGCTGTGGAATAACAAAATCCTCCGTAATTTTTTTAAGTGTCAAGCCGGCATACAGCACAAAAGTTAGGAATTTAGAATCGAGTAAACTAGCCCCAATAGTTGTGGATATTTTGTGAACCTTAAGGCAGACAGTTTGGGAAAATAAGCGGGGTGCACTCAGGAGTACAGTGCCGAAAGGTAAAAGCCTAAAGGTAAAAGCCGAAGGTAAACGCCACCAGCTCTGCTGGTCGCCAAATTTCTCTTACAAAATGATTCATGAGATTGAATTGAAAGTTAATCGGCATTACTTTTTTCCCAGTCAGTTGACGCTCTATAGAAATCTTCTACTGAGGTAGTATTCCAAATGCGCCGCCCGAGTTTCAAGTGAAACTCAACGCTGAGTCTTAATTGACAGTCTTTTGACTAACATCATCATGTCGGTTGAGTTCCAGATGTTTTTTTTGTGAATGTGTCAACTGCCTTTTCCTATTGAGTTTCGGTGCAGAAGTATCAAGTGAAAGCATATAGCGAAAGTCTGTTGCGCCCTCAGTCGACTTTTTCTTGACTCTATCGGTACTTTTGTTGAGTTGTTGTTCAGAAATGTCAAATCAAAACACATTGAGCTATCTGACACAATATGTTTGATTTATTGAGTTTTAATCACGTTTTTTGAACAATTGTCTAGTGAAGTTGCGATTACTGTACCAAATAGTTATTCCAAGAATATCCCGCAAACTAGTCCCACTAAAATGTGCAAGGTGTCTATTGGCATGTCCAAAAGTGAGAGGTATTTCGTTGCAAAGCTTGCTTTCTGCCCACGAAAGCATCACGGAAATGCTGGAGCCTCACAGAGTCTGCTTAGCTACTGACTGTGCAGCTTGGAGGAATACAACAAAAACACGCTTGTTTCTTTACACCGGTACAGACGAAATGATTAATGTATCCGTTCCGCATGATGGTATTAGCAGCTGGTTATTTTAGAAGTTAGGTGGTTTGTACTGAAAGCTGGCAAATAGACAGAATTTCAGCCAATGTACAAGCTTCTTACTGTGTTTAGCGCCTTAAAACAAGCTAGCCACATAAATAAATTTTACATTGGGTAGTGGAGTCGAATGTCTTGACTTTCTATGGCTGCGCGTTAAAGCGCCTGAATCTGAGGGGAAGGAATATGTTTAAAGGCAGGCAGAAAGTCGGAAAATCACCACCAAGAGTTTGTTACTGTCTTCTACATGGTTCGGGCCCGAAAACAATCCACAAAGACCTATCAAGACTGGTGAGCCGCTACATGAGAGGATAAATCGCAAACCTATCCGAAAACATACCTTGAAACCGGTAAATCTTTAAATGCGAGAAATTTCAATCCTTCAAATTTCACAAACGGAATGGGAAAACCAGCAACTTGCATGTACTGGTTAACAAAAGTGTAGCCCTGATAAAACAAAAAAACAAATTCCAGATGGTACTGCAAACAAACGTTTTACAATCATTACAATGAGCCTTATGAATGAATAAATGTAGTGATGCTTTGTGCTTACCGACTAGCAGCCAAAATAAATACAATGTCCACAGAGAACGGGAGAGAAATAAAACTCCCACCTCCCCTCGCGGGAACCCCCTGTGTAGATGCGACGCATAGGGGGCTCACGTTGCAGCGTTGGACAGCGGAGGAACGGCGCTGAGAACGATGGAGCAGAGCGGCGAAGGCACCGCGTTTTATAGCGCGCATAACGGTGAGGGGACGCGCCGGCGCCAGTGCGTCTGCCGCGGCTATGAAGCAACACAATCCAACACAATCCACGTTAATCCAATCCAATCCAAGCATGCGTTCGCATCTAAAAATGCTTTGGCTTGGATTTCGCAAAGTGTTTCACGCTCTGGAGCACTGATGTAAGGTGTGTGGTTTGCAGTACGCTATGAAAAACAAGTCGCACTAAGCATGCGGCTTTAACGGACCGTATGAGACATGGGTATATCCACAATTTGCCTTAATCCTAACAATCGCAAAGGACTGTCCCCTTACAACAAGGTCGCCCGAAGTAAATTTGTACACAAGGAGAACAGGAAACAGTTTTATTTGGTGAGGGAAAACAGCGGACTAGCTGTAAATGGAAAATAATGTGCAAGCTTTTTTCTGCTTCGGGAGATTTTCTGTGTAGCAGCGGCACTGAAACAATTTATAGATACTGCGCTGACCAATCTTTTCGGTCATTCCTAGGGGCAGACAATCTGTAGCAAGTCATTGGCGAAGCCCTGGCTCAATGACTGTCTAGTGGAGTCACTGGCGGCTCAGATGCCACGTTCAGCGAACATATTACTCAGTGATGTTGCTATTGCTGACCGCATTCAGTTCAACTTTTTCGAAATCGGGCCGAGAAAGGCAGTCAGGAGGTTGGGATTATAAGCAATGACATATTTCAATGTATGCTAGCAAGTCGAGCAAGCGCTCAAGTCAAAACTGGTATTGATCAATTCCGAAGTTCTACATCTTTGAGTTGCCTACTGCTAGCTGCCTACCACCTTAGACAAAAATTGACTGTTCAGTAATTCACGTGAATATACATGCAGAAATTGGTGTTTCGTGGCAAAAGAAAAAAAATTCACAGCATACTCCACGGGGTGAATGATGATGAGTGGGCGAAGCTCCTGAGGGGAAATCATCGGTAAAATCGTGACTCTTCAGTGAAAGTTCGACCACTACATCTGTGTCCGAACGTAACGTCTAGAAAGTGTCGCTTAACCACGCGTCGGGCACCTTGGGCTGAGCTCGCCTGATGCGTTTTGCCAGACGCCTCACGAGCTTTCACTGCATCGGGGGTCTGCCTGCCGATACGCGCGCTTTCTCGCCGCTTCCGTTTCTCTGACGTTTTGGAGATCCTCTTCGCGCCGCAGCCGTGCCGCTTCGGTACGGCAGGGTCCTCGCGCCGTTTGCCGTGACGCTTGGGCCTCTCGTTCTCGAACGCTGGATCTTGGCGGCGTCGTCGCGCAGCCAGACGACACGCTTCGGCCTCCCGCTCTCGTACGGCAGGATTTGTCGCGCAGCTTCACGGAGCGCTTCTGTCGCGGGCTCGCACATCTGCAGCCTTATCCATCGGGCGACTATCAGACTAGTAAACAATCCAAGAACTGAGGTAGCCACGCCAGTAAACAATCCAAGCGCATCTTCATATACAAGTACCGCCATCTAGTAAACAAATCCTCTAGTAAACGAACTAAACTAGAGGTACATACATACGTCGAGGATTTAAGGAGCGCCCCTAATAATATATGCACAACATCGTGCAGTCTGCTTGCAACGACCACGCGCATAGCTCACATATTCTTCTGCATGGGTTTTAAAGCAAAGTGTCTACTTGTCTTCAGGGTGTCGAGTTAACGTATCAGACTTGTGCGCAGATGCTTTCGGTTCAAATCCTAGCGCCTGTAGATTCGTATTCTTCATTTTCAAGAACAGTGGATGAGGTTGTTATATTCCTGGGCATCATTTTTCTTAGCTAGAGCGCAGTGGTGAATTAGAGTTATGCACGTTATGGCCCATGTTCTGCAAAGGACACCTGAGCCACGGCACTGCACTCCGTGAACTAATTTTGAGGCAATCATTCAAATTAGTAAGCGGATATTTTGCCGGCTAACAGAACTTTGTCTTGTAAAAATATATGCCGCCATGTCTCCCAAATGGTTGAACCCATTTGCCTCCATTAGACCGGTAGTTCTGCCCCTCAGCCTAGCGTTGTCAGATATAGTCGCATGGCGCAGTGTTCGCGCCTGTTATTGATCCGAAAGGCACTGATTTGATTCGACCTCCTTGAATTTTTTTTTTCATTTTCCGTTAATTTTTTTGCCGAACATTTCTTTTACTTTAATCATGGTGTTCTCTTTCACGGAAACTTGGTACTGGTAATACAGGTCTGTTGCTCCATCCTGTTGCAGCAGAGCACCTGGGTTTTATTAATTTGACACTTGCCTTCACAGGTTGGGCTAGATCTTAAAGCGCACGTGAAAACAATACAGCAGCGCGGGAGAGAGTAGGCCTCGAAGGCCTCACGAAATCACTCCACTCACTCACCCAAAGCTACGTTGTTGGTAACCAACCGTACAGTGCGCGACCCAGTTACCATATTCGTGAGCCCGGCTGCAGCCTTCTCAGCAGTCCGTGTTCGGGCCGCGAGACGGACGGTTGCGATGGCGAAGGAGTTCTCGCATCACACGCTAAATTTGTTCTAAGGCACGCTAAATTTTTGCTAATCACCTGGGCACGGGTGATTTTATAGCACTCCCTCACTTCAACGTTTTTTTGGGTCAAAATAGGGTGAGCTAAAATCTGCACAACCTTTAAGAGGACCGAAGAATTAATTCCTTGTTTGTTATTCCCAGAATAGTTTTTTGTGAAAGCTTCCACACGCTCTCGAAATTCATTCCCAATCTCGCATGTATTCACAGTTGTGAGTTCCGAAAGCAACGCAAAGAAAAGTTTACCCTTTAAAAAACCTAATGTGCCTAGTTGTGCTACCAGCATCGATATAAAACAATAAGGAAACTGCGAAACGCCAGAAAAAAAATGCCATTTTTGCAAAACACACCCAACGAGAGTATTTTCAGTTTGCGCACATGCCAAATCAGGCTAGGTGTATTGTACTCTTCTGAAATTTTGAAGAGTACCAAATCTTGACTTTATTAAAGAAACCCCTTGATATTGGTAAAGTCCAACCACCTCACGCCTTTTACAATGGTTTTAGTGCGCGCCAGTGGAAGACAGCGGCTGCAGGTTCAGGTAACTATAAGCTCCTTGAGCCGCGATGAAGCCACGTGACGACTGTCCGATGACTCCGATCGTCCCTCCCGTCGTCCCCATTTTGTTGCACCAACTTTTGGCATGAACGCATCTTGTTCCGCTATAGCACCCCCGAAACCAACTTTCGGGTAGTAGTCCGGCTAGTACAAAGCTGCAGGGGTCCCATAGGATCCCTTATCGACAGAAGCAAAATGAGCTCGCTACTCCCGCTTGTTTTGCGACATGGTGTACAGGGCCATCCCCGACGAGTACGATCCCTTCCGACGATCGAATTTGACATTAGGCAAAAAGCTTTGTAGCGCTAAATACTTTTACAGCGACGGCGAAAATGCTTGATGGTGACGGCGCTCGGTGCTTGAAAGTGCTTGACGGTGACCGGACTTCGCCGTTTGGAATTAGCTGTGGATTTATTAGCTCGTTGTGCAGCATCTACTTCCTTTTGGCCGGGTGGCTGAATCGAGGGACAGACAGACAGACAGACAGACAGACAGACAGACCAGACAGAAGACAGACAGACAGACAGGACAGACAGGACAGGACAGACAGACAGACAGACAGACAGACAGACGACAATACAGACACAGACAGACGACGGACAACAAGACAGGCAGACAGACAGACAGACAGGACAGGACAGAAGGCAGACGACATGGACAGACAGACATACAGGACAGACGGCATGGACAGACAGACATACAGACAGACGATGGACAGACAGACAGAACAGGACAGACGAGACAGACAGACAGACAGACAGACAGACAGACAGGACAGACAGACAGAGACAGACAGACAGACGACCAGACAGACAGACAGACGAGACGACAGACAGACAGACAGACAGAGGACAGGGACGGAAGCGACAGACAGACAGACAGACCAAATGTTCACATTCGAAGTAGACCAAGAAAGACTATTTTCTTTAAACAACATGTTTAGAATTGTCCGCTCTGTAGACTACGCCCAGCTTAGCTCGTCATCCTTCTTCACGGAGTGGAGGGCACTTGAATTCAGTTAACTTTATGCCGTAACGGCGATCGTTGGAGAAATTTTTTGTAAAGGACAGAATATGACGTAGCAACATCTTCCGTTCTTAAAGAAAAGTCGCAGGTTTAACGAAACCCCGTGTGGTTGGAGGAACGATTAATAGGTGAAAAAAGCTTATGATCTTCCGACAAAGATTATTGGAAAATGTAAAGAAAAACTTTTTTTACCCTTTTAATACACCTTTGGTCGGCGGATCCCAAGTTTTGTCAACTATGAACGTTCCGTTCTTGTACGACATCATTGACTTTCACAGAAAGAGCGCGAAGTACCCAGTTTTCGGTGTCCAACATGCTCAAATACGGCATTATTTAGCTCTAGACAAGCCCCAGAGCAGCGCCGTTAATGCCAGTAAAAATAAATGGAGCATCGTGGTTTTATCTGGAATACCGTTGCCTGGACTAAAGTGACAAAAAATGTTGGTCACCTACTTCCATGTATTGATGACTAACTTGTTCGCCCCGCAATGTCTGAGAACTGTTTATTGACTTAGAGCGTCGACTGGTGAATGCAGCTATTTAGCCAAGTGAGACGGAGGGAAGACTCCACCAGAACACCGCATGACTAACACAAATTCAAATTGAAGCCGCTAGGTTATGGGCAGCTGCGGAGCTGACCCACATTAAAACGGTAGTTGATACAGTTTCAGCGAACCGGAAAATGCAGAATCGTGTGGGTTACTCGACAAGGCCGCCCATTTTATCTTCCACTTTCAAGAAATAATTCCGCAGACCAAGACCTCTGCTACAAACTTGATCGCTGCTACGAATATGAGATACGGCTTTCATGGACAGTACACGGACCAGTGAAGAAACCACCCACATGAAGAGTGCATTGCTCCAACGTCGCAGCACTGCACACGTGCATCGAGCAGTACAAGGGGTAGCATCTCTTGAACACGCTTTTAGACGAAAACTATTGAGACCGAGGATCACGCACCGACTCGTCAAGATGGACACCGTGATGTATAAACTTGAAGAATCCATCTCGAACCAGGATGGCCGACACATGGTACGCTTCCCTGGAAAAAGGATGCCAGACCTTCCCGGACAAGCTTCCCGTTTCCGAGGAAAAGGCTCCACCATCTCTGTGACTCTACGGCGGGATCGACGTCTCAGAGATTCGCAGAAGTGTGGAGGAGGCGAAAAGAAACTTTGCAGGAAATTTGGTTGAGGCCGAAAGTGGAATACTTGCACGGACTTCTCCTTCAAAGCGAGAACCTTTAAGAGGCGTCTGACAAGCTAACAAAGGACTATTTGTGCACAACGACAACGATGCAGGACCACGCGTGTTTTGGACTCCGCTTCACAACGATACGCCGCGAAAGCAAATTCAGTTCCTACGAACTGCTCGGGCTTCTGAATGTACCGATCATAAACCCAAACGTGCAGCGCTTCTGACTACGGGAAGCGTACGGACCTGTCTTCTTAGTGGCCGGAAAGTACAAACTTTCGTATCATCATCGCTGCTGCACGGATAACATCATCATCAACGGTGCCGATCGTCGCGCGGGCGTCACGCTAGAGCTGTTCCTTCCCTTTTGCCAATAACCGCGATTAAAGCCACGGTCGGCCCTTTCCGCGTTGAGGTCATTGTCCCTCGAGCGCAGATTCCCACAAAGGTAGCAGTCGCAAACTTCTCCAACAAAGAACGATCGAGGGCCAAAGCTCCACGAAGCTTGTATATGTTGTACGTTTGCAACATTTACGTTTGAATTGGATTTTGTGTCCCTTGTGCTTATGCACTTCTGAATTATCATCACTTTCCTGTAGTAGAGCGTCACGAGCAAGAAGAAAAACTTTCGGTTTATTCAATGGGGTTAAGAAAATATTTCGGAAAAACACGACTATTTTTCTGTAATGCGCAAAGCCTTCTTCTGATGGCAGCACAATCTTGCAACTAATTTTCGCCTATTAGTATATAATAAGCGAAGGTAATGGTAACAGAACCAGTAGACTAAATAGGGTTTGTAAAAACGTAATGAAGAATAGTTTTACAACCAAACATGTTATTACCATGATTGAGCGGAGGAAATAGGCTCATACATGACCGTATGGGTTCCTACAGCACTCTAAGAATATTCAAACTGACGACAGCATTTGAATCAGCGTACTTCGGGTCTGCACGTGGATTATATGGGCGACGTACACGTGCATTCACTGTTCTCGCAATTGCAAACGGGATCGGTACAGAATGTATAGTAGGCATGTTCACAAGAAAGGCGCGATAGATTGTAACAGTTGTACGGAATCTGCCGGGGTTAACTAGAATGCATTACAGACAAAGAAACACTACCATAGCTGGAATATGCGAAACAGGGTACCCGCAGGTGGACCAGGGATAAAAAACCAAAATGAGCTCATAACATGCAGAGGCTATCATTGAATCAGGGAAGAGCATAGTTTGTCGGGACATGGTTTCAGTGCTGAAACTTCAAAGAAATTGACAAAGGTTATTCTAGGACTTAGCGAAACATTCGTGCAGACGCTATCGGCTCATACTAGGACAAACAGCCACTGCTGAGTTCAAGTTTCTGTACTAAGCTGAAAATGTTAGGTTAAAGCGACATTTATCCCAATAAAGTCATGTCAAGGGCTGTATCAGATTCTGCATCACAATAAATGAAAATATCTTATTAGAACAAGAAATACAACCTGACCTGCATGCTTCTTTTTTCAATAATATATGGTTGGGAACTAAAATACTTTTTGTTTCTTGGCTGAAATTTATGTGCAGTTACAATAATCGGAGATAACGAAATTCGTAATGTCCCGTAGCTTCATTTTCAAGAAACGGATACCCAATTTAAAATGCCGGTGGTGGAAGTCAAGACACAAGTGGCACACTTTGTAATAAACTTGCCTCATGACTGGCGGTTACAAATCAGAACATGTCATGGAAGGCCTGCGTGTTTTAAGGCCGCAGCGCGTTGGTAGTTTCCCAGCTTCGTTGAAGCGTTCTTAGACATCGAGATCAATCGCTTTTCTTCCTCATCATCTCCTTGACGAATACCGAAGTCCCACTGCAGGCTGGCAACGATCTCGTGTTCGTCCAGCAACGTTTTCTTGGATTTCATAACACGGCCTTGCGACAGCTGACACAGTTGTTTATTGATCAGGCGCATCCACGAGCCATTTCTTGTTATTCGGCCCACAATAAGCTTCTAATTCAAGGATGCTGTCCGGATATGTTCCTACGAACCAGTTGATCGCGCTGAAGTCGATCCAGCACCTGGAACCGGGGTCTACAGTGTAGATAACCTTCCAGCCGTCTCTGCTACCCGGTTGCTTTCTTGGAATAGATACTTCGAGTGTTTCAGGCAGGCTCGGGGTATGAAGGTCGCGCACTCTAAATGGTTTAGCGTCCCCTTTCAGAGGTAGGGATCAGTGAATACCGAAAATGCCCGAGGCGACGTCAACAAGATAGCGGCTGCAGTCGTCACCAGCAAATTGTACAATAAGCACGAGATGTACTGACACGTTCACGTTCGTCTTGCTTTTGTCTGGAATATCCAGGCAGTACCGGGCCGATCGAAGTTCCAGATGGTAGCCAGCGCCAAAAACAGGAGGCCAAATAAGGAGTTGAACTCATGGCAGGAACCTCCACGACCTTGTTCTAGCACATTCTTTAGTACAGCCTCCGCGTAAGGCATACAGGCCCATGCAACAAGCGGTCGATGTTCTCGTACGGCACGTGCTAAAGATGAGCCCCGATCAGGGCATCGAGAGTGGGCTTTGTTGGTTCGAAGGCGTTGTCTACTCCCAGGTGCCTCAGCAACTGTTGGGTCTGAGAAGGTAACAGGGGCTCCAGGCACTGCTCACTCAACGCTGCGGAATACTCACTTATGAACGGGGAATGGGATGTAAAATTCCGCTGCTTTTGGGCGACTTCTGCTCTCGAATGTGTCGGGGTGTTGCGAAGAAGTTGCCTGTCGCTCCACTCGTACATTCGTGTACAACGAATTCATTCGAAAGAGCCAGGTATGAAACGAATTGCGCTGTTGATACGCATCGTGAGGCAAGGGTACGCATAACTGCGCAGCTGTTATGAAAAACCCACGTGTTCCAACCTACGACACCAGATGCGAGAGTCTGTGCGGACTGGGTGAATGCTTCAATGATTGTCTGCCTACATAGAACATCCATTGCTAGTCGGGCTCTAAACAAATGCTGCCACTAAAAACAGGTCCACAGAAAAAATTATAAAAAATGGCAAATGTGGTGAAGTGGAAACAAAAAGAAACTAGCACGGCTGGCTAATAACCTAGGCCTTACGTAGCTCTATAATTTTATTTAATTTCATTTATTGTACCTTCAAAGCCTGAAGGCGTTACAGAAGTGAGTGGAGTTACGGCATAACAAAAACACAGGAAAGGATACTAAAAACAGGAAAAGAAAACGCGGATTTAACGAAAGGATATTTTCAATAGCATTTCTAAATGCAGACAAATCGGTTATGCTAGCAACTGAGGCGGAGAATGGTTTCATTAATTGCTGGTTTTTGAATAAGTGAGTAAAGAATAAATAAGAGCGGCACTATGGAACGAACAATTTATGGAGGTTATCAGTGCGAGACGATATATATAAAAGTGCAGAGAAAAGTAGACTTCTTAATTCCAGATTTTAATAGTAAATTTTGTGCAGTTGTTCTAATCGCGTTAGTTTCCTACACTGTGGGAGGAAAGGAACGTTTTAGGTAGCCTTCATAGATGTTATACTTGCTGTTCGAAAGTAGTTAGCAAGAATAAAACGTGCACTACGATTTTGAACAGATTCTTTTGCATTTGTTAGAAATTCTACTACAGGGTCCCAGACATTAAAGGCATATTCAAACTTAGGCCCTGATTCAAGCTCATGGCCTTTGTAACGGGAATCTGTTAACGTTGCGCGTATATAAATTTTGAAACCGAATCGTGCATTTGGTGAAGCAACTTGAAGCAAACGTAGAAGGAGTATTAAAAATTAAATGCCTTTCGCCTCTAGAATGCGTGGGACGTCATAAGTGTCTCTCTATTTTTTATTTCGGTCTTTTACGTGGGGGACTGGATGGCTACACAATGACTTGGGCCATCAAGGAGTCTTTCACACGCTTCCACATCTAGACACGTGGGTGTGTTAGCTTTTGCATTCACACTGTAAGAATATGAGTGGTGAATAAAGTGCTCATACGGGAAAGAAGAGCGGCCCCTAAGCGATTCACTAAGGTATAACGAAATGGTTCTTCATTCAACCACTTTTATTCTTAGTTTTCCTGTTGGGAGCTGTCTTTCTCTAGCTTAGCGGAGAGAGATAGAGGGAGAGAGAGATCATCATTTCATTCCTGACTAGGCTTAGACTTAGTTGAGCCGCGAAAGAACAGCTCTGTCGCCTCAAGTGGACCAAAGCCAAGAGGAACGAAAAAAAGTAGTAAACCGCCATGGCACCTGAATGTGGTACCACCGCTGCAAGATGAGCACACAATAAGACGAATGGTAAACAGTGCTAATATAAATAGGGTTTGGTGAAAAACAAATACCGTAGACTCCGGAAATAATCGGAGCACATACAGTGATGTCTGCGCGTCAGGAAAGGAGTATCAATTATATTGATTACCTATGTCCCTCAAACCAACGTATAAATAGCATTCGTACTGCATGGTGCACTTGGTGTAGGCGACAGTATGATACTTCAATTGCAAAAAAGGCCTTTCCGAATTGTTTCCTTCAAGGAAGTATTGTCTTTCCTATTTTTAAGCCATAAGCTGTATAGCATGTATCCGAGAACAGTCGTAAAACAAAGTTAAGTGACGGCGAATTTTATGCATCCAACTTAGCAAAAGCTACTGAAGAGACGCAGCAAAGTAAAGTACCTTGGAGCCAGCAGTGTGCTTTTAATTCAGGTACACGTTAGTACACCCCCCTTTACTGAAGTAGTGCTGCCGTTTTCAATTTTTAGCACGCAGTTTTCACAATAACACTGGCGCGAAATTCTCACATTTTTTGCTCGGACCCCGCAGCACTGTGTGAAATGCACGCACAAGACAATTGGATGCTGGGCATGCGTTTTCCCGAAAACTGGTGGATTACGGGTTACTCTTCAGAAAAAACCGATGAGAGTGCAATTGTGGGGGTTTTTCCGATAGAAGCAATATAAAAATAACAATTACAGAACGAAGTTTCATCTACTCTCATTTGTAGAAAACATAAGTGTTGTACTAGAGGAAACTGACCACCACAGCGCAAATTGGACAAGCGACACAAGGATATGCAAAGCTCGCTTGGCTAATTTAGTGCGCCTCATATAACGTTTGTGAACCTATTTTAAAGGCAATAAGTTTTTTAAATAATAACTAATTCAGTGAATTTACAAATATATATATTCCAGATTTTTCTGGTGCCGAACAAAGTCACTTCCCGGTGGTAGCTTCAATGTCCATGGAGCCTAGAGGAACAATTTCTCAACCATTTCGAATGCAGAATGACTAGGAATTTGCCTCGAATGCTAACTCTGCAGAAAATCTTTTAGAACACTGGAGATCGTCGTAGGAAGTAGTCATAAAAGCATTAAGGCATTTTCAAACTCTTCACATCACCAAGATAGAAGTCAGTAAAGTTCCGCTAAAGTTAACCTTGGAGAAAAACAATACATCATAGGAAATGTAGGACAGTAATGACCCGGATTGTTACAGCAGCAACGAAGAAACACTAAATGAAAGCCACAAGCCATGAAGTAGTCTCAACGTGCGCACTTCTAGCTTCTTTTTGCGGAAAAATATACCGAGAAACCGTGACACACTTATCCTCTAATGATAAGCATTGAAAGTGTTTTTTTATTCACCAGGGACCGAAGTTTTAAAAAGTATAATTGATGCTGAGTTCATCGCCCTGAATATAAAAGTGCGTTTGCTATCGAGAGTGCGATACACAAAATTTGTTATGACCCTTAAACGCAGAAATAAATTTCATTCTCTTATCAATATTTAGAGATTTCTTTAATTCTGCTCTCTCAAATAGATGTTTACTTCAAACAGCCTGACGACAAACGTATATAAGCGTCGCAGGACATATTTTTTTATATTGGCAACACCGAATGGGTGGACAAACACAGCTGAACTTATTCGGGACCATTTAAGAGGTCAGGAGACCACAAAATTTTCAGCGCTCTGGATCGGAACGAACGTCGGTTGGTAGCGAGCAGAAGCAATGTGGTGGGTTCTGTTATTTCCGCTCGCTGTTGAAACAGTGAAAGCTCTTACTTCGAAGAAGCGGTCGGCTCGTATTGCTGTGAGTAACAAGTTTGTCGGAAGTGATAGTAATTTCTCTGTCCTCAGCGAACACAATGTAGTACTGCGAAACATGTAATGACTATCTTGGTTATCATTTGACGTAGTACAAGGGTATTCTCAACGCACTTTATTGTGGGCGTTTGTTTATTCTCTTTATCTCTCTTTACCGTTGAGTGGGGTTAGGTGGCACTCCCACACCACTGTGGTATAGGGTGCAATGGGGCATGGGCAGTGTTTGACACTTTGGGAGTACTGTGCAGGATACATAGCACTGAAGGCGTGTCCCAACCCAACCCCTGAGCAGTGGGAGGGCCCGCTGGCTAGCGGCGACCTGGGTGACCAGCAACAGTCTGATATCCGGGCGCAACTGGCCGCACGTGGCCCAGGGCCTCCTGGACTGAGGACGCCCCCCACAAGAGAGGAACGGCTCAACTAACTCCGTTCCAGCTCAATAAAACGTTTTTCACCACCACCATCTCTTTACCGTTGGGAAGCTTTTAATGCCAGTAGTTTTATTTCGATACTAAGTAAGAGTGTATAATGTGTGGTGTATTTGCCGTGTACCGCTCAAACTGTAGTAGTTTGTATATCAGCGTGAAGTTTTGCGGGCAATGCAGCAACCTCAAAAGGTTGCTGTATGAATGTTATGCATCGTACGTAAGAGCTTTTGTGTGACATTATTCCCCTAGTCATGACCATGAAGTAAAAGGAAACATTTAATATTTATCTTAATCACTAGGAACGTTTTTTGTGAAACAGCTTTTTGCTCCCTGAGACAGTCGGATATTTTGCCACCAATAACGTCTCACAATGTTATTATGTTGATATGTCTATGCCAACGAAATTATAATCGTGCTTTGCTGGTGACTGAAGGCATAAATGTTATTTAATGATATATAGTTTTTTAATGTAGTTTCGTGAGGCGATTAGTAAGCCCCTGCTTCTGGAAAGCACAAATTGATTGATTGATTGTAGGGAAAACCGAAAATATCTCTTTGGGTAAGGAGGTGAAAAGTTCTGATAGAAAGTGAGATCGAACATAGGATTTGATTGATTTTTGGGTTTAACGCGCCGACGCAACGCAGACGACAAGGCACGCCGTAGTGGAGGGCTCCGGATTAATTTTGTCCACCTGGGGATTTTTAACCACGTGCGCCGAAATATCGAACACACGGGCGTTTTTGCTTTTCGCCTCCATCAGAAAAGCGGACCGCCGCGCCCGGGAATCGAACCCGCGACATCGTGCTTAGCAGCACAACGCCTTAGCCAATGAGCTACCGTGGTGGGTTGGCAAGCACAAATAAGGCAAATAAATGAACGGACCGGCTGTATTTCGGAGATCGCATCTGATGCTGTCGTGTTTGAAAACCTTTGGGGGAGTCATATTTACATCGCGCCTGTAGCAAAATTGATGCCACGCACCTTGTAAGAACATTAGTTAAATACCAAAGTAATCCGAAAAACGGCCGCTCCAACGTTGTTTTCACCCTAGTCAGTCCACTCGGAATTGACCGAGTGGAATAACGATACCTACCTCCCTTGGTTAAACTTGCGGACCACAGTCCGGCAATGTCCACGTTTAGAGCAAGCGCTTCCTAATGATCCGTTTGCGGGAGTCATTGGGTTAACTTCGTTCGTAGCCGTTAAACCAACGGCCTATGTACACCCGCCAGGGCGGTTGAGTCATCCGTGAAACAAGTCTGCGCCTTAAGGGGATTGCTTTTCGCCATATACTTCGAACCTTTCTGCCGGAAAATTTCACACGACGAGGAAATACAAGGATTTAGTGTACAAGAAAACGAAGTTGACATTCTATTGTATGCTGACGACATAGCAGTTATTTACAGTGACAGAGAAAGTGTCAGCAGAACGGCAAAGCTTCCCGGCCGCGGCGGTCGCTTTTCTGATGGAGGCGAAAAGCAAACATTCCCGTGTGTACGAGATTTCGGCGCAGTGAAAATTAACGGAGAAAGTGTCAGCAGAACGACAAAACAAAGCAAGCGGCATGGTTTTGTGAGCTTAGAGGAAGTGCGATATATTCGGAACAAATTCGAGAGGACGGGTCGCGGTACTTGGGATACTACACCCGAGCATTTTGAGAAACTGCATAGAACCACCGCACCTTCGAAGTAGCTGGGTGTACTGCTGGACCAACAGAGGGAACTGATGGAGTACTTGGCCAAATATACCAAACACCCGAAATAAAGAACAGAGATGGGGTTCAGGGACTTGTCAATGTTCACTCGAACCACCGTTTGCCACATTTTTTAGTTGCTATGTGCTCAATGCCCTGTGCTTGTCAAAAAAACTCAGCGGAAAGTGCCCCGAGTATTTACGGAATTTATTTGGCATTCCGAATGGGAACGAACAAGCTGCACTAATTTGTTTCTTTTGGTTAAACGTGGAGGCTTGGGCTGGGTTCCTCCATTTTTCTGAGAGATAAATTACATACAATTTTACGTACATTATTTCAGATCACGCTGTGAGATGCGTTGCTTAATCTTATTGTTGTGTGGTTTTCTGTAAACCCAATGGCTGTACGTGGGTTCCTAAGGGAAGTAGTGTGGGATTTTCAATTTCTGAATGCATGTTTTTCTCTATAGTATCTAAGTGCTGTTACATGGATAAGACTGTCTGACGATGTTATTGATGTTTCTTTGCCTGTTCCCCTTTATAGTTCTATCTATGACGGAGGAAGGGCAAAGGATATGTTAAGAGGATAAAAAGATGCCCCTTAGGGCATCCAGCGCGAGTTTCTTTTTCTACATCACAGTGGCACACTCTCTGTCAAACCATGGCGCCAGGATAAAGAAATATTTGTAGCCATGAACATCAAGTGCAGAATCTGTAATAATCCGGAAACAACGGAACACTCCTTTGATTATTGCTCTGATGCGCAGTTTCACAGGGACATACTTCAGCGGACACTAAAAAAAAAAACTTAATGTAACTTATATGACATCCGTTTCGTACGCGTGGAAAAACCCGAAAGTGTGCCTTATGACATGTTTATGGTGCTGAGCCTTCATAGCGTATGGAGGACCAGATTGGCGGATGGACTTGTCGATGTGGATGGTCGGCCAGCGAGGGAGTATTTCGTGGAAAATATTGCTTACATACGAGAATTGTGTAGGGCTTTCAACAGCCGCCCATATGGTTTCCCGTGCTCCATGATCTGGCCACACTAACGCGTTTTTAAAAATACCATTTAACAAATTATTGGCTGTTATTTCCCATTTTTGTGTATGTATTAGGTTTTTTTTATGTTTTATGCGTGGTGTGACCATGTGAGACAAAACGGCAATAATAAAAAAAAGCCAGGGGGCTGAGTGGTTAAGACGTCGCGCTGCGGAGCCCACGGATGCGGGTTCGATCGTGGCAGAGCTTGCTGCATTTTAGATGGAGGGGAAATGAAAAAAAAAGACACCTGTGTTGAAATTTCGGCACACGTAGACCTTAATGTGGCAAAAAGTATTCCGAAGCTGTCTACTACGGCGCACCTCATAGCCCCGGGGTAGCTTCGGTGCGTTAAACCACCAAAAATAAAAAAAAAAAACTAAATACACAAAACGCCACACCATCACCGAACATCGTTTGCTAAGCCTAAAGATATCTTGCGGAAGATTGTTCAGCGATAGGCGAAGTCACTAGCGCATTCCTGTAAAAATCGCAGCACCTTTTCCATAAAAGTAAGTCAGTTTTTTTTGCAGCATTTATTTCTTTACTATTTCCGAAACATGCAATGCCTACTCTTAACACCACCTGCGTTTAAGAAAAACAAAAATAGGTATCATAGTTCTTAAACATTGTTTTTTACAGATGTTTCAGACAGCAAATTTGAAGAATTTATTCAATGTATCTTGGTTACCGTTGAGAAAAAGGTAGGTATGCACCAATAATTTGCTGCGTGTAGAAAAAATGACGCAGAATTTCGAGGAGAACCCGTATTGTGTTCGGTAATATATTGTACACTTCGTGTTCACTATCAAGCAGCACAATCTTCACGATTACGGAGCGAAACCAATAAGTGCAAAACAACCGAAAACCAACCAAATAAGCCCGAAAAATAGTGGTATGCCGGCAATGGTATTTTTGAATAAAATAAGCTAACCATAATTCATATATTAGGCGTTTTTCTACGTCAGAGGAACAAAACATTTGTTCTAGCGTGATCGAAATCTGTACTTCGTTAGTCTATAGATGGTGCAGCCGATCACCAAGGGATATTTGCTTGTGTTTTGGTAAACGGTCCAACTTCCGCACACGTATATCATCTGATGTTTTGAGCAAAATAATTTATTCCTTCAGTTGCGTCAAGAGTCGTATTAAGGTTATTTTCGATATCAAAACATTGTTACTTATGCCGGAACCCCGTTTCTAGTTCCAGTAAGAGTCGTTGCTCTGATTGGATGATCCCAAACAGTGCTTTGCTTCATGGTAACCACCCCGTAGCCACGTGCCACCGTATTCGTTTAAACCGTCACTCAGCTGTGCAAGCCATTCTGTTTGATGGCTTCCTTGAAGTATGAACTTTGATATTTTCTTCAGGAACACAAATTTTCGCCAAGCAATAAGAGGAAAATTTAGTATGCCGGGCCATTGTTTAACTCCCGAGAAGCTCGCTTTTTTTCAATTTGGTCGAGCAACTTAACTACGCTGTCAGATTTCCTTTTCTTCAGCTTATCCCTAAAGTACCACCTCCTCAATGAAGGCGGAATTTAAGTACTAAATCTCTCAAGTCGGGGCCATATGGTTAGTCTTTCGTAGCATTTCACAGTATTTTTCCAAACCTCCTGCGCAACCCGCTGTAGTAAATACTTTTAACATCAGCGAGCAGGCTATGCGGTGCTCGGGCCGCGACCGCCAAGAACTGGTCACCGGTCGGGCCTCGACGTCGCGGCGGCACTCTGGGCCACCGCCACTCCCCCACCCTAATAACAGAGTTCCGAGTAAAGTGGATTCTCTCTCTCTCTCTCTGTCTCTCTCTCTCTTGCAGCCCACTGGTCCTCCTTGTTTGAAGCGTGAGCCTGTGTTTAAAGACACTTACCTATAAGAGATATCATTCTTCCTTAGCTCACCAGCTGCTTGAAATAGCTTCTAACCGTAATTTTGCTACCAACCGTTCATCCACGTACACATAACGCGTTAGCAATTGCCCTTGAATGTAGAATTAAGAAGATTGATCACTGGTTCTGTTTGCCCCGCGTGAGTCAATATAAGCTCATGATATTTGAAAAAGAAACAGTGGTAATAAAATTTCAAAAATTCTTTCTTAAAATTTGGCCTACCATGGGTGACTGCGTCAGCTGCCGACAGTGTTTTATTTGCAACTTATCGGTGTTTTTTGTATTGAAAAGTGAACACCAGCTTTTATTATGTAAAGTTTAGGCCTTGCCACCTTCTATATATGCAATAAAATTACTGAAAGTTATTACCGATTACTCGTAATTAGGCTTGGCCTTTGAGGCCAACGAACCCCACAGCTGAGCCCAGTTTTCGCAGTTGAACTTGCAACACACGGTACTGAACTGGCGAAGGCGCATGCTTACTGCAACCAAAACCTGAAAACCGCACGCAGCCTCTAGCTTAGCATGTTTACGCACGATCTCTAAATCAAAATTATTTCTTGTACTGTTTTAGTGGTATGGCCATATAAGCTGAATTACTTACGATCTGTTTTTGTAGTTGTCAGAGAAAGTTCGAGAAACCTTGAGTATGTTTCCTGGCTTGACATTATCGGAAACCATGAAGATCATGTGCACAGCTTCTATGGATTCTTCCGCGGCAATGGTAAGCCACAGAAAATTCATAGTGGTGCCTCTTCAATCACCGGAACAAGGGCATTTAAATGAAAACATCCAAAAAGAGGACACTTATTATGACAATAAGGATATAAACCCCTCTATTTGTGCTGAATGCCCCCAGAGGTTAGGCTTAGATTGTTTGCCGAAACTAGACCCCTAATCAAAATCTTACGCCCGTAATTTCACCGCAAGCATTTGCACAATATTTATATCGAACAGAAAAAGATTAACACAAGTGTTTCTGTCAGGGCAATAAAAAAAGCGGTCAAAGCTGTTACTGGCCTAATCTAGGACCAGGATTACGTGCGCAATTTCCGTCACTGTGTAGAAAAGAATACTGCAGAAAACAGGGTGCAATGGCAGAATAACGGCTGGTTTTCACAGAAGAAGAAATTTCTATCACGTAATTCATTGCTACAGTAGGTTCAGATTTCTGCGAGTATCAGTGCACCTAATTATCGCAGTTTAACGACGGTGCATTAGTTAACTATGTTGGTGGATGACCGGTGTTCATGGCGCACGGAATATGACAGTTATGCGGTTCGAAACTCTGGGCTACTGGTCAAAGAATAAAAAAAAACGGACAATGCATGCTCGGAATATCGCGGAATGCACCAGAAAAGCTTTGATAAACGAAACGACACGTAGAAAATAAAGTGGTAAATTTCGTGCTGGCAGGATGAATGCCTGCCAGCGCTAAATTAATAACAAATGATTAATAACAAATTAATAACAAATTAATAAAAAATGCGGAAACTCCCTCGATACCATTACTTTTTTGTTTGGTGATATTTTCATTCAGGTATATAAAATGATATACACAAGAACTATATCCAAAACACTGTACCTAATTATAGAGAAAATCAGTCTGAGAAATTTAGGAAAAAAGAAGTGTGACGATATTACCTTCTACTAAGTGGGTAATGATACCCACCTAACCACAACAGGATAGCACGGAGGTGTACTACCATCCTTGTCACAGTAACCATTACGAATAACGGCCGTTTCACTAAAGTGCTGCTTGAAGCTAGTAGCTAGATAAGTGTTCCTCTTCAACTTGAACATTTTAAAACCACACTCTTAGGCAAAAAGGACTAAAATAGGGACTAAAATACAGCCGTTAGTCTTCGCGGGCGACCGTTCATCTTCAAGGGGAGAATTTGCGGCAGAGTACGTGCCGTGTGCATAAATGCGGACTAACTGTTCGTCCCAGCCGATCTATAAGGAGTAACGGGAAGACGAAACGCATACAGTTAGTCTCTTTGCTGCGTCGTTAATCCCCTAATGGCGCCGTCGTTGCCCTTTCGCGCATATGTCTGCGAACAGTTTTATATTTCTAAAACACAAGCCATTGCAGTCACTGAGTGCTTTAGATGGTGCCACGGGAGAAAATATTGATGTTAGTTATAATAAAATCGCCTAGGGTTAGTAGAGCGGCGGGTAATGGCGAGGAGCGGTGAAGCGCGATTGCCATACGCTTCTCGGCGGGATTATGTTGATACGCTGTGTTGCATACGATTCGTGCGAGGTAATAACGACCAATGAAAGCTTTCAAGCGCCTTAACAGTAACGCAAAAATTAGTGACAATAGCAAAAGTGGATTCCTGAGCCTAATGAATATGTATATGGTTAACAGACGAGAAAAAACGCATGTTGCTGATGACAACTGCAAATTAAAAATGCTCGCTACAGGTAAGCGTCTCGAAGTTATCTTTTACACTCGGTACATAATTGCCTTGGGGACCAAATCTATGACAATCTTGCAACTGCTGTAAAACCCGCTTGCATTTCGCAGTCGCAATCGTCTAGCGACGCGAATTTGAAGAATTCAGGCTAACCAACACCGAATTCGCTTTCGCCGATGAAGGAAAATATGGCATGTTTCCTTATTCTGACGCTCACACAGACGACACCTTTCACATACGTTACATAGAGCACTTAACATATGCATCGAACACTAAGAAAGCACTTAGCGTGCGCTAATTTGTGCGGAAACAAATGAGTCGTCCTATCGCCCAGCTACCTATCTCAACTAGGTGACGACGAGTTGATTGTTATTTACGAGAAAAACTATGGTTGTGAGGCTGTACTTCTAATCGAACTGAGCAAGAGTCCCTAAACCTAGCAAAGCGCTAAGCGCAAGGCGCAAAACGCGGTCACGTTCGCTTGCACAGATAGAAATTCGGGCACCAGTTGCAATGGATCTGTTGCGTTATGCACAGAACTACACGCTGTACACTTGAATATTATCTACCGCAACTACCACCCCGCGGCGTGGTCCAGCGGATAGCGCGTCGGGTTCCTTGTGTGTATTTCCGGGCGTCTGGGTTTCGATCCCTGCCGGCACCGGAGTTTTTTAAAGACGTCTTTTTGGGCTGCACTCTACGCAGTTGTCGTCTGTCCTTGGGGAGTATCGGAACGGACCATCCGGGTGGGGGACTAACCGTTCGTCCCCTCGCAAATAGTCCCTAAACGGACTAATGATTGTGGCAGAGGCCGTTAGTCCCGGAAAAGACGAACTTTTAGTCCTTTTTGCCTAAGAGTGCATGTCAAGCCCTCACGAAAAAAAAAAAACACGTCATGATGCACATCGTCGCAGATTACTACAGTGTATCCAAACTGTGGGGTATGAATTCATAGCACTGTTTGAGTGTCTGTTAAATGACGTCCGGAACAGCTTCGCCTCTTCGCACTCATTGAAACAGTGCTTCATTGCTATCATAGCATTACAAAGACGACTATTCACAGAAGACCCAAAAATATTGCTACTACGCAGCCATGTCTACAAGGGAACGTTTGAGTACGCAGTTTGAAAAAGAAAGGATTCGTACATAGTGAAAGAGGACCTCGAACGCCACTAATCGATGAGTGTTGCGGAATCGTCATGAATAAAACAAAAAAAAAACATCTCGTGGCCTTCTACTTAGAAATGTTGGAGCGACGTAAACTGAATAAGCATGTGAAATTTAGCCATGGCAAGAACACCAGTAGCAACCATATAAGTAACAAGGCACATTCTCTTTATTAACTTGTATTTAGGTTAAATAAGTAACCGAAAAGGGGGAAAAATTCGCATAGCAAAAGGATGACGGTGATAATTCAACGGTGCATGCGCACTACTGGACACGTGTCAATGTCGGCACAATGTTGGTGCCCTGCATAAAATTAACGCGCTGCATTCTCCACGAGGCCCCGCTCTAAAAACTTGACCGCTGCGGTTTCAACGGTGATGGACGCTGAACCGTCCACATCAGCAGCAGCAGTATGATCACCAATGTAACAGCGGCATATCCGTTTAACAATTGAGCACTAAAGCTTTTCTACGTGATATAAAGGTGCTTTAGTGTCCTAGAAAGTTTTTAGCTTACAGAATACACAAATGGCTGTTCTATGAAGAGAAAAAATGGCTCCCTAATACTCCGATACTCCCAAATGTGATATTTGGGCGAAGCAGCAGTGCGCTGAGCCTGCACTCACCTGTGGGTTTTCTCGACGGCAGCGATGATGAGCCTCTGTGTCGGCGGCGCGAAGTGCGTCTCAGGAAGGGACCGCGAACTGCGTCTAAGGCGAACGCACATCATAGTTACGCGCAGGCCCCCTCACGGTTTCGCCAAGCGTCGCGCCAAAGATCGCCTCGTGCGGGCGCAGCATAACGCCCCCTCCTTACTCACACCGTCACTTCTGAGAGAGCCAGCCCGCGCCGCAAAGGCGAGCCGCCCTTTCCTCCCGATGTCGCGACACTCTCCTCCTTTGCTTTGTTTCATCGTTCTCTTTTTCTTTCACTCGGTGGTCCTGCCATCGTTCACTCGGTTACGCCGACAACGCGGCTCAGCCCAGAGACGGCCGCCAAAGGGATGCGCCCTAAAAATAAACATTAAATCACCCACGACTACGAAATACAAGATTGGTGTACTTAAACGACACCTTATTTCTCATAACTTTGACATTATTTTTACGCGATTTTCAATCTTCTTATATACATGTTAGGCCAAGGAGATGAAGCAAAGGGGATTCACCAGCCACTCCCTCCGGCATTCGTATAGGGTATTGTGAAGAGGCGGTCTCAAAAGACCCCCCATCCGTCCCCCAATAAATAACACGACTGTTTGTAGTGTTTGCTTTATTTTTCTTTGATAGCTATTCTCGAATGCTAGTATTTAGATACCGCATTAATAAACTCGTTTGCATATTTATCCTGTTACGTAACTGGTGACGTCTTATAGCGCGAAGTTTCAGACTTTTTGCCGCTCTTCAGGACGTAATAATGTTTTTCTTCGCCGGTGTGGGCTTGAGGCAGCCATCAATGCTAAATCTATCAAATAACTAACGAGGTCATATTTTGCCTTCCTGGTTTCTTTGTGTTTTAGCGGTAAATGGTTTTACTGGTTTAGGTGCCGTGGTAGAGGGCCGGGACAAATACTTTTGACCGTCCTATATTTTTCAAGCAGCACATGAGTGGTAAAGGAACACATGAAAAGCCGTTGTTACCGCATTAAAACATTTGAGGTCTTACGAAGGTAGTATGTGAAAATGGGAGGAGAATTACACTGAATTTGCAAATTTGACAAAACGCAAATGTACCAAGGAAGAAAAACTACCAATAATTTTTATCGCTTCCTTTCGCTCAATATTTCGACACAATTGCAATTATACAATACTGGAGCCGTTCGTTTCAAGACGCGCCGAGAAGTGTTGCCACTGCAGGTGCTTTTGATACTTCGTGAGGTTTAACCCACAAGCTACCAACAATCCCACTTACCGGTTCGAACGACAGCACTTCCCTCCTCCGCATCCTAAACTCTCAAAAGAAGAAGAATCCCTACTTCGCCGACTGCAGAGCAATACCTTCTCTCACCCAGTACGCCTCCATCGCATGTTTCCCACGCAATTCCCGGCCACATGCAAGTTTCTGCTTACAACCCGGTACTCTTCCCCACATCATATTAGAGTGCAAGCACAACCCCAACCCTCCCCCTCTTCCATCCCCCCTTCCTACCCCTGCCCCTGAGTGGGAGAACTGTGGGAGAACCTGGTCTGGACGTCCAGCAGCGATCTGGACGTGCCGGCTCATCGCACAAGTTTGGCCTCCAGAGCGAAGGCTGCCGGCTCCCATCGCATCAATAAAATGTTTCTCAACTCCCACTTTTTAACGCTCACTACACAGAAAACAAGTTGGCCTACTCAAAATGTTCAAGTCACTACACAGAAAACAAGTAACCATGGCCTAGATATAGAAAGGAAAATTAAACAAGGTAATTTGGATAACCATGCTATATAGAAAGGAAAATTAAACAGCGTTTCCTTTACCCTGACCGATTTAACTGTGCTTTGAATGATTTATTTGTTTTAGGAAAGGAAGTTTCAATACGTTGCGAAGTTAAATCCCTATAAGTTCTCCCACGCATACATGTGTACAATAACTTCACGTCTTACTGTTTTCAGTTCGACGATTTTGTGACTTTACACACGGTAAGAAAAGTTGTTTGTAGTTATTTTTTTCTATTGCTTTCCTAAGCTCACAGTAGCGTTGCTGCTTGCCATTTAATTATTATGCAGAGAATTTGGACATTCGCTACAATAATTCGTCAGCTATAATCAAATATTCCCTGATCGTATCGATAACATTTTAGTTTTTGAAATAGTAAAGCATTGTCGGTGATAGTAGCAGTCTGGTTTGGTGAGATTATTTTTAAAAACGAACGATATAATATGGAACACGTGCGCAGAATCATAGTCCAAATGGGCGAATTCATCAGAAGCACAATACATTTGATCGCGTTTCTTGACGCAGCTTGATTAAGTAAACATTGCCCTAGTCTCGCTTTAAGGGCACACAAGTGATTTGAAATCTCTAGACCCTAGGCCATGTTTCGAACACTCTTGGGTTGCTTACGCGCATTGGTTGGGTATGTTGCTGTCACAGCTATTAGGAGTTGGTAAATCGGCTGTGACCTTCAGAAGACAGCTGTCACTGTTCCTGGGCAACCAGCTTGAGTGGGTATGAGTGAATCGTGGCGGGCTATGTTGCTCAATAAAGTCGCAGCCTATTGCGAATTGATGAACGCTGCGTCTACTGGGCCATTAGACGTCACAATAAGTACTCCACTGAAGTGACTTCCGGTCGCCTGATATTGTGTAACGCCGTGTCTTGCACTATTTCGCACTGGCAAACAATTTTAGAACAGCTGCGCTAGCCTTTCCGCAACTTAGCCTAATTTAACGCAACCTGACTTCCACGGCCTAGGTTAACGTAACAAAATGGTATCTCACCTGTCCTAATCTAACGCAAACTCACCAAATGTGACGCTATGCGAACAAGAAGCTACGGTATTTAAAATGCTCAGTAATTAAATACTAACCAAAACAGCGAAAAAATATTGTGCGGGCACGTAATTATGCTCGCTTGATTTTCACGCCAAAGGCAGGGATTACCAAACGCTTCTACATAGGTGCATCGTGTCCGCAAATTTTCGCTTTTGATTCTTGTTCTGCTTTTTGATTCTTGTTCTTTACAAACACATTACAACAAGAGAACTCCGACAATCAAACACCAAGAAAGATGCTACAATTTACACAGCACGTGCCTTCCCGCAATCACAAATCTCCTCTGCGTGTCCCTTTACAGAAAAGCAAGTTATGGCAATAGGAACCAGCCGAACTTCTCTGTTGACGCAACCCAACAATTTGCCCCCTAACCACTGTCGGCGCCTATTTTATAACTTTTAAGAATTTAGAAAAGAGAAGTTTGTGAACGCAAAACTTTTCAAAACCACTAAATCGGCTTAAAACTTCAGCTTGAACAAAAAAAAAAAACACAGGACGTGGGAAGAAAAGACGGACACAATGTGCGGACACAAAACACGCACACATGGACACAGCGTTGTCTCCGTGTTTTCTTCCTACATCCTGTTTTTTTTTTCTTTCAAGCTGACGTTTCAAGTCGATATGAACCCACCCGCCCAAACCCAAGCAATTCTACACTAAACCTGGTATCATAGCCCTATAACTGTCAACATTGTTGAGCAAAACGAAAGCATTAGGGATGTTTGAGCAAAACATCAATAGATAGTGGGCACTATAAACCGAGAAAGCTGGGGTTGGGAGCGTTGTTTTAATTGAAAACAGGTCTTCGCTTGATTTCTGATGCAGGGGTTAAAAAACACGGCTTTAGAACAATATGTTGGCCCAAAAAGGCAAAAATGGCTCCCGCACAAGCCTAAATCTTGTTGCGGCATGTCAAACTTCAGCCGTAAAGACACTTTTCAACCGCTGGCTCCGGAGCAGGGGAACGCAGGAGAATCGAACTGACCTAAACAAACATACACCGTGTTTATCGTAGCAGGAGACCGATGGGAAGGGAAAAGGCAGCAGCTGTAGGCGGGGAGAGAAGAGAGCCATTTACGTGGCAGGGGCGGCAGAAGCTGCTGTCTTCTGACGACATTTCCAGCGAAGTGAACAGGGCCGCAACGGGTGTCCTTCGCTCCGAGGAAATTCGGGAATCGAAGGCGAGGCTATCGCTGTTCTGTTTGAATCCGAAGTACGCGAAATGCGTCGGAAATTCAAAAGCCCACCCTTCGCTGGCTTCCATCATCAGAGAATGGAAGGCCAGATTTTTTTCTTCACGCGTGCCGTCAGGTTCGCCTGCCACGGTGCACGCATCAGTCTGATTCTCGGCACATCGTGGCGTGGTGCCCGGTTAGCTAAGTACAATATAGGAAAGAAGAGCCAGGTTATCGCAAGGGGTAGCGGGCACGGCTGTTGCTACCACGACACGGGTTGAAATCGGCCTGAACCCAATACAGTAGAACCTCGTTATAAGCAAGTAGTTCGCTATATCCGATATTTGTTGTAACCCTAGTATAAAAAATCTGCTCTAATAAATCGGCAATCTCGCTCGCCCAACCATCCTAGATAAAAAAACGCATTGTTCTAGGCTTCGAACCCGCTAGAAAAGAGTAATAGACCTTATCTATCTTCTTGTGGTATTTCAAACTAAACAGACTGGAACGTGAGAACGTCAAATTACAACACAGCAAAGTTCGTTCGGCAAAACAGGCCGGGCTTCTTATTTACTTCAAGGAGGATGTGGCCTTCGCCTGGTGGCTTTTCACAGTCTGAGCGGAATGTAGTTTTTCAGAGTGTCCACGCAATAAACGGCCTTAAGCTACTATAAAATGGTTGTTTTGTCGCACTTTTAAAGTTTGCTTTTATTGTGCTAGCTGTCGAGTTTTGAGCCTCGCGGGAACCAAATATTGCTTCGTTATAGACGGTATCGCCCGACTCTCGAGGTTTGAGTTTGTTATAAAGAGAATAGGTGCCATTGAAATGAAGCGTTACCAAACAAACTTGGTATTAAGTTCGCTATAACCGATAATTCGCTATATCAGTGTTCGCTGTAACGTGTTTCGATTGTAGTATAATTTATTTATTTTATCTTTACTTCGAAAGCCATTTTGAAACAATTCGGGTTGACGCCACCGCTGACGACGATTGCGGGCACTTCTCGCGTTTGATGAGGCACTTAATTAGCTTCATTTTAATGAGCGAAGCAACAAAAACTAAACGAAAATGAAAACCACACTGACCCTGGTCGTAAACATTGGCCCTTTCGATCTCTAACCTGAGTCATAACCGCTATGTTACTATTCCGCACATTCCACCGTGCGAGCCCATCTTTAAGAATGCCAATGCCGTCAGACAGCACTTTAGCCACAGCTGCAGCTGAGTTGGAGTGCCGTCGGACGGTATTCTAGACACCGAAATAGAAGCATTGATCGCGAGCTTGTGCCAGCTGCTCTCATCGGCGCTCCTAATGCACCTGCATGGTACGTTGCTGAGCCTACTTTTAATCGTCATGCAAAAGGACGTTCAGGTTGGGCCTAACGACATGCCCAGCAAAGTTAAAGAGGTCATGAAAAAAATTAGATGTTTAGTTCTCCAAAAAAACTGCTTGGCTGTGATAAAATTGATACCATTTTTTCGCCAACTTGAAAACAATTATGAAGATACTCGGTAAAATAGGTGAAGCAGTGACGCCTTCACAGCCACTCTGCGGCAATGTCTTTATGACGTCCAAAAAGTTTACGTTACCCGAAATGCATTGATATGTTTTTGAACCCACGAAGGGATTCGTTTGTGTTCTTTCTTGGCGGACCGTATGACACCCGAGAAATGGCATATCGCTTTTAATGTAGTTCAGAAGCTTTGATTCTTTTGACCGTTCCAGGAGACGACTAAGTGGTTGTTTGTCAGGTGATGCAAGTTCAATGTTGCCGCTAATGTTTTTGGTGTGTGGAAAATGGAACTTCTTTCTGACTACCCTGCGGCTTGTTTTTCTTCCTACTTTCCAGTCACGACCAGAAGAAGTAGGGACGCTTAAAAAACAGTTGTTGGAATGTCACAAGGATGTGTTCAAGGACTGAAAAATATTTTATAAATCTTTATATATCTTAATGATCACAGGACAACCCGTCATTCTATCCGAATAAACAAACCCGTTGCCACATATTTGTGCGTTTGTCATTTTCCTTTGACGGAAACAGCGAACTACACTCTTATGGGAGAAAACAGTGCACACAAGTGAACTGGCATACTGCATATGCAAGGCCCCCAGAATGAGAAAATACTGCCGTAATTCTCCCGTGGGTCCACTGTGAATAAATCAGAAAAATCTAGAACCTATAAACTAGCCCCATTTGTTTCCAATGTTTTGCGAATCTAAAGACACAAAGCTCGCGAGATATATAGAGGTTTCTCTGAAGAGTAAGGTGCAGCAAGGTAAGAGCCTAACTTTACATTTAGCATGACCGGAACTGAAATATGAAGCACGCATAGTGGAGCAGTCTTAAATGGGTTGGTTAAACATACAGACCGAAGGCAAGAGTTCTTCCATTTATGGGAAACAGCAGTGATATTCACCAGAAGTGGCAAACGTTCCAGAGTGGACGATGTTTGATATGCTTTTCGAGATTACGTATTGACTTTTGCTTTATAAACGGGTTTTAACGATGAGACGAAATAAACGTTTATTTTGAGATGCACTATAAATTCATTTACACCCTTTGTGTCTATAACGAACACCTTTTACTCTATAACAGAAAAAAAAACACCCTTTCAGAGGGCGTAATTAACTTCGAAACGCATCCTTTTAAAGGTGTATTATTGGTTATTGCTGAGGTGTAAGGATGTTATAAACGACAAAACACCCTTAAGGGTGTTTGTGTTGGTTTTACTGCTGTGGTGTAAAGGTGTTAGTTATAGAGAGTGATTTACACCTTAAGGGTGTAATATGATTTACACACCCTTAAGGGTGTAAATTATTTTAGTGTATATCTGGAGTCATGCGATATAAACATAGTGTTGGTTCTCGTAGCGGCCTGGTTATTGTTAGCTCAGTTGCCCAATGACAGTGTTGGTGGGGAAGATGAACTTTAACCATGCATTAAAGTAGGAAAGGTACTTCGCAGTTATAAAGAACAAAAGTAACAAATATAGCATTTACACTATTTCTTTATTCAAGGAATACATTACAGCCACGAAAATTTGTCTGCATGATTTACGCACGTAAAGTAATCATTTCCCAAATCAGGGCACTTCAAGGAAGTACAATGGTTAGCTGTGGCGTAATTTTGGTTATGTCAGCTGGTGAAATTCGGCCGGCTCTTCACAGAGCATCCGTTATCATTGCAGAATCATGATCATGTGTATAAGAATTGGGCTTCTACACAAGCGCCAAAACCGGAAATAGCCGGTTCATTGACTTGCTAGAAGGGAGCATAGTCAAGCGATGTGCGGAGCACGGTATAATACCAGCGGAATAAAGAAACACGAAAGAACACTAGCAAGTGAAGCCTAAATATGTCAAAGCCTTGCGTAACAGACTGCAGATTCCTCGGAAACTTGTTGTGGCAGTCTTCAATTATTCATAGCGCATTCAGAAAATGTCGAAGACCAGAAGGGAGTATTTGGGGGCTGGCGCCCTGTTGTGTTTCTTCTCTTCTCAGTCCTTGCCTGTATGGGCCCTGAATTTTTTAGTTTTTTTCGCAATATAACTGTATGAACGGCGCCATAAAATTACCTATTGGATAAAAAATAGGCATTGAAAGCTAACTTTTCCTGCAGTCGGGGCTGCTTCCCTTCGTCATTCAGTCACAGCAAATTTATTGACGAAAGCAAACTGACTACTGTTCGCGCACTGAGTAAGCGGAAACGAGCGAGGAAGCGGAGTACATAGCAAACTAACGGCAACAGAAAGCGAATCTACCAGGTTCAACGGATTTATCTAGGTTTGGTCTAAATAGGGTGTGACCTTTCGAACACAGAAAGTGGTCGTTGCAGCGTGTACGCCTGCTGCCTGGTGCTTGACATGCGGCGCAGCTGCTGCATTGTGGAGGGCGCAGGGACCCCCATATGTGCGTATTATCCCCAACCAGAGACGCTGGGGCACTTACTCTATGCACCCTCGTCTGCAACTAGATTTTATGCAGGTGAGCTCCCTGACGAGCTGTATAGTATCCCCAGTGCACTTCCGTTTCATTTCGTTTTCTCAAACAAGAACAACAACAACAGGATTCAACATCACCAGCCTTGGCGAAAAGTGTGTTAGTCAGGCCTCCGCTTCGTTTTCACGGGAAAGAATTGGCCTTTCTTGATTGTAGTTAAACGCAGGAGCAAGAGAAAATCCTTCCTTGCTATCTGTATCACTGATACAGATGTGATTCTTCTCGTTGCGCATGCGCAGATCTTATGTTTTATGTATAAATGTTTCTTCGTTTTGAATAAACCTCAGTTTACAATCAGCGCTCATCCTCTCTGGTTCTTTTATGTGTGGTCCTGTTTTAACGCGCTGTTTCCAAAACCATGTCGCAATACCAACTCACCCAACTCTCCATCCTGCATCAATAACAGTTCCACAAGAATCCCGTTCAGAAGTTACGCACCGCTTTAAGTAGAAGCCTAATCTCTTCGTAACAGCAGAGCAGTGTGGGCCGAGCATTTCCGGTTCGCAGCGCGGGCGTTGGATTTGGACTTAGCGGCGAGTTCTAGCGCATGCTAACGCGATCCACTTTGGGAGAGACATGAAAGCCTGTGGACGGAACGAATCCGGGCCTCCCAGACACGGAGAACTTTCAGCGGCAAGTTGGGAAATAATTGTGAGGTGCAACAGCTTGCTGTCCGACGAAGTGAGAGGGTCCCGCAAGCTCTGCTGTTTCTCCAGCCTTGCACCACTAGTGCAAGCTGGGCCAATTTGTTTTTTTCGAGATTTAATGATCATCTGCTCCATGACCTGTGGGAGAACGTGATTACCAGCGACCACCTGGACTTCCAACAACTACTGGCATCTAGGGCATCGGTCGCCCGGTCATCACTTGGATTCCCGGACTGGGGAACCACTCCTACTTTATAAGGCTCATTAAAGTTTCATACTACTACTACTACTGATGTGCACTTCAAACCAACCACAGGCGCGAACGAGCTCACCGCAAGCCAATAAGAAAGAGCTCAACATCCTACAGTGTCATATTATTTATTCATTTAACGCATTTCCTGCATACAAAGGAAAGAAACATTCATTATAAAAAAGAAGAGGCAGAGTTAGCACATTTCTGGGTTCTATTTTCATACTCGTTAACTAGCTCTAACGCAGTGCTCATTCCCGCTGAATTTTTCAAGCTTGAAGACAAAGCGCTTTGCGGGATCGTTTGTTGGTAACTCAGAGAGCGCCTCATCTGCGGGTAAAAAAATTCCTACCGACAAAGATAAATGATGGAAGACATTTTGTTATGGCACAAATGTACCTGGTACAATGCTGCTGCAGTTTCAAAGAAAAGTACCGGCGTGACAGCACAGGTGGGAGGAGTACAAAGTTCCCTATAAGGAAGGGCGCTCTGACAAGAAAACGCGGCACCACCAAAATTAGTCGGCCTGGTGCCTAAGAGTGGTACGATCATATTTAATAGAGATTGCACAATAAATAAATTAACAAATAATGCAGTACGGGTTCACTAGAATGCGTGAGAATATTGGGCTTTTGAGGCTGGCGAGCACACGTGAGAGCTATCGCTCCACGCGCTACCGGCCAGAAGCTGCACGAAGGCAAGGCCACCGCTGAAAGTTCGGCTTTTCATCCTCCCGCAGTGTCGACCGTTTGTTCTGGGCTTTTCTGTCGCCCTGTGTCCGCTAATGGCGGCGCTGACAATAACATACATAGGCCATCTCTTGCTTGCGCACCAAAAAAGCTCCGGTTTGTTAGGTCGTAGCCGACAATTACCATGCAGCGTAAAGCTGTCTTCGGAAGTGCATGTTTTACGCTGATAGTATTCTGTTGTAGCAACCTATACGAAGAAACGATTTCATATTTTTGGCAGATAAAGTGCCGGATAAATCACTAGCTTGATTCCTTTTTGCAGAGAATAACAATTTTGGACCTAATTGCGCACAAATAGGCCGTGTTACCGCTACGAAAAGGAAGCAGCCTGGTTCACCTCAGGCTGTTTAAAAATCTGTCTTTGATAAGGCGTAACACGTACAAAACAAATGAAAAGGGTCCGTATATTGACAGAAAACATGGCTTTGCCGCCACAGTTGTCAAAATTTTTGCGTATTCAAACGCTCAATTAGAGCAGTTTGTTACTCGACGAACATTCTTGTTTCTGAATAGATGGGATGCCCAGAAACTGGCCGTAATTTTTACGGGCCGTTTAGACTCACGCAGCACATTATCAACGTTCATTGGTGTCTGCGACAGTTGTGGTGCCAGATTTCGACAAAATGGGCGGAGTCCTACTGAAGTTGAGGTATATCATGGAGTAAACGAAAGGCGGTCCTCCAAGTTACGATCTTTAACCGGAAAAAGCACCTTACAGCATTCTATAATACCGCTCAGCTATCAACCTCTCTCACTTACCATCACATAAAAGATACTAATCCAAGAAGAAAATACCGCAGAACATTTCCAGGAAGGTGCCATAAACATTTTATCAATATATCTAAATCTTTTTTCACTTGGCGGAAAGTTAAGATTTCTATTACATCAAACGGCATATCGATGACAAGCCATAATCCCCGGCCTCTAGCAGTCCATGTCCATGTTCAAACTTCAGCTGGAATGACGTGCTAACCACATCAGGATACGGTAGTACACGAGAGAGCTTGGGCATGTCTCTTACTTTTAAAGCGCAAGCTCATTACATACCATGTTGCGATATATGACTACGCAGGCTATGGCTAGCTCTCTCCTTAGTCAGTGCAAAAAGAGTACAGAAGTGCTGTAATTGAGTGGCTCGTTTACTTCAATCGCGTGTATAGGGGAGAGACTCACGCACGCACGCAAAATGTGACGAGCAGCAGCGACGAGAATACGCACCGGACTTTTCAAAGCAAAGATTTACTACTTTCGTCTAGCGATTTTGTGGAGGATGCGCGATGTGACATTTTAACCAGAGACGCACCCCCGGCGACACAGCCCTAGCAGCGCATCGCGTGATACGCCGATCTCTCTGTCGGCGCGGCGCACAAGGCCCCGTTTTAAGTCGTTTTAAATGCAGAGAATTTCAGTAACTCACGATGTCACCCGCGTTGACATCCGTAGTCGTAGTCCGCACCCCTCCCCCTACACTATATAAAAAAAAAATACTATCGGGCGCCTGGTTTCGATCCCTCAACTCTGCGGGCGGAACGCAATGTACATGGTGCTCTACCCACTGCGCCACAAAGCCGACACAGAATGGGAGGCTACGAACGCGCCTTATATCCTTGACTCATTCAAACTACGTCAGGAAGCTGCTGATACAACGCATTCACTACCTGTGGGCGGAACGCAATGTACATGGTGCTCTTCCCACTGCGCCACAAAGCCGACACAGAATGGGAGGCTACGAACGCGCCTTATATCCTTGACTCATTCAAACTACGTCAAGAAGTGCTGACAGAACGCATTCACTACCACTAACTCCCCAAACACTAAACGTTAACGCAATACACCCACCCCCTATGCGACGCATTTACTCGAGTCCCCCTCGCGGGGAGATGGGCCCAATTTTTTTCACTTAGCGGTGGCGGTTGTTACGGGAGTGGCCGCTCAGCTGATCGTTGATTGATTGTAGGGTTTAACGCGCCGACGCAACGCGGCGATGAGGCGCGCCGTAGCGGAGGGCTCCGGATTAATTTTGACCACCTGGGGATCTTTATTGTGCGCCGAAATCTCGTACACACGGGCGTTTTTGCTTTTCGCCTCCATCAGAAAAGCGGCCGCCACGGCCGGGAATCGAACCCGCGACCTCGTGCTCAGCAGCGCAACGCCTTAGCCACTGAGCCACCACGGCGGGTGCTCAGCTGATCGTGAACCTACCAAAACCGCCGCCTTCCAAGCATGCGCCGCTTGATCGTCCCGGGATGTGTGACTCATTTTTCGGCGCGTTCGCGTGAAACAGGAACACCGCGTTCGCCGAGAATGAAAGCGAGGCCGGGCCTCCTTCTGCGAGCGTTCCACGGGACCATTCTTGTTCCGTGCATGCCACCGAACGACCTTGAGCCGTGGGCGGCAATACAGTTACATCACAGGTTAACCAAGGGAAACCAAGACCCAATCAGACAAAGCCGAGCTTTTGCTTTTCATATCCAAGATTAGCTGAGCTAAGCCGCAGCCATTTTTTTTGTTTGTACGCGATACATTCACGTGTGTCAGCCTTCGTATCAAACCGCCTTGGCCATTTGTCTTCCGAACGCTTTGAAAGACTCCTACAAACCTGAGACAGTTAAGTGTTTGGCGCCAGTATAGAACAGAACTTAATGACGTTTCATTCTGTTTCAGTGCAACTCCACCAGCTGCTGCCGGCCGTATGACTGCGACAAAAAATCGCAAACGTGTCATTTGCTGGTAGCTGAATGAATTCGTATTTATAAATAAACTCAACTGGAACTGCACTACTATGGCTACGTGCTAATAAAATTCAACTTAATGACAAAATGTTCCGAGCAAACTCTTATTGCGTCGTAAATAAAAACCACCGCTGGTTGTCGCTGCGAAGACATGGCGACGTGTCTTCACAGTGACTGCCGATATGACAGGGACAGCAGGCAGCTATTGGGATAGTAACCTAACAGATACAAATCGATGCCTAAAATGGTTGTTGCAGCCACGTTGCATTAACATTTTATTCGTTATTCCTTCATCAATAGGTGTGCCGCATTGCAAAGAGCCACGCATTCGATCTGTAGACATGAGCAACTAAAAGAGAAGGACGGCCAGGGCACGTGCCCGAAACGGTAACACCAAGACGAGTTCCGAGCACTCGGCCGCCTTCGCTGCGTTGCCGCTGCGTTCGTACCGATTCCGAATTAAGTAAAGAAACATGTCAAGTTGAAGCGCGGGCAGCTCATCACCTTCCTTCGCCGTATGCGACCGTACGACGGTATCTCGACTAGTTGGCTTGCCACCTGTACTTGTTGTAAATTGAATTGCAGTTCGATATACAGCAAATGATTGAATGTCAATAACGACAGCGAAATTCCAATACTGGTGACGACAAAACGGGTGACAGGCAACCAATAAAGTCGCTAACGCGAGCAAGAATAACTAATCATACGGCTTGAAGGCAAAACACGGTTGACTATGTTTGCAAGGGGCCTGTGAGCAACCGATCAGTGAGCAACCGATCAGCACTGCTGAGCCAGTGGACGGTCCTGACAGGTGATGAGCTATTGAGTAATTACAACTGGTGGTATAACACCATCTACTTCGCTCAGTGCTATAAGTGCTCGCCCGGTACTCCGCGTGAATATAGGATACACACACATACACATGCAAGGCGCGGTTAAAATAAAGCCGTTCATGTGCCTGATTACGACGAACGGGTATTTTAGAAGCCCTGGTGGCCCTGCTGACTTGTGAAGAGTTGCTCAATCCGTCCTGAACCATTTAGAGTAGCTCTGTCGTGCTTTGTGATTCGCCATCTTGCAGCGACGTGTTCTGTTGACTTCCCGCTTTTTTACATATTGTAGCGGAAGTAACACATTATCGCAAGCTTTCAAGTTATCCAATAACAACACGTTTTCATGTTAATCATATTCGCCATTCTCGCCACTACCGTACAGTGACAAGTTATTTATACCACGCGGAGGAAAAAACTCTTAAAAGTATCAGCAGACGCTGCAAATATAGAGAAAACAGCATATCAGAAAGCGCATTTCGATCACATGAAAATATGCTGAACGCATACAGACTGCCACCTTACTGTCTTGGAGCGCAGCAGAGAAGCTCTACCAAAACAAATGGAATGGAATGACAATATTGCACCAGGGCACCGTTAGAAACAGTCGTCGAGACAGCCCCCAGCTGTGCTCCTTGTAATCGCCGCATTAGCGTTTTTGTCGGCGTGGAAAAGCTCAGTTCTACCAGTAAGCGATGGACATTGTGAGAAAAGCGGCGGGCGTGTGAGATGCCACGGAATGTGACAATAAAGAAGACCGCCGAAGATTGCGCTACAGAGGCTCGCTGAGAGCAGCAGATCTGGTAAAATGATGCATTTCGCTGACCGGAAACGCGTCTAGGAGACCAAAGTGCCGTGCTGCCAAAGTGTGAAGACTTTAAAGAAGCGTACACGAAATCAAAAAGAGACCTTCCAGTTGGACAATTGGAATTTTTTAGGGCGTGTGTGACGATTTGTCTGGAGATCGTCTTGTGCACACGGGTCCTTGACACCAGCAGACAAGCCCCAACGTACACACTTCGAAAATAATTTTCTAGGCCTATCCCGAGCCTTATCGACCACAAAAGTCAAGTAATAAGCTTTACATTTATACATGACAAAATAATTTATGACAGCAAGAATGAAAGATGTTTTCCCTAGCATTCTGGCATAAAACGTTCCAGCCTCGCTTGGGACGCAAGCTTGTACATGGAATTTTTGCGCTTGGCCTAGAATTTTTTTGACAAAGACTGCACATGGCGTCGCAGCTCTTAACCGGCTTGTTTTGTTTCAGTTAAATCCACGCAGCTACTTGAGGTGGTGGTCGGGCTTTTTCTGCTTGCCTGCCTGCAAAATTTTAGAAATCTGCGTGTAAGCCCAATTTAAACCCTCGCTTGTCAACCATTTTGGCAATGCAGAATGACCGGTAATTTCTTGTGATACTTTCAGCACAACCGTTCACGCAAGTTTTTGCCCCATTTGTAATATATCTGCACGCAGTGGCGTGAATACGCTGTTCGAATGATCGATTAATAAAAACATCCATATTATCCCTAAAAACGCAGTTAAAATTGCTGCGAATGCTACGGCCACAGCAAGTTGTAAACATTGTGGTGCCATTGAATACTTACCTTTACCAGTTGGATACCACTGGGAAATTTTTCTTTTCATCAGGAGTGATAGGGGAAAACTGGCCGTCGGTTTAACCGCGCGCGCGTAACCATGCACTACAAATTCTCGCTATGTCTTGGATTTCTGCCTTCTTTTCAGCAGAACCACAGCTCCCTGAACTGAATTGGGCTTTTAACGTTCGTACGCATGACGCACTTAGCCACAAGTGGCACCCTTCATAGCTAATAATAATATAAGAAAATTTTAATACAGCGCACTGCAGCACCAGCTGTTCTATATTTTCACCTACTTGGGGTTGCATAAAGCGTGTCCAAGAACCTTAGGAATATTCTAGTTGTCGTATGTTTCCAGTCATCAAAATAAAGCGCATGGAAACGTGGGAATTATATACAATCGTTGCTTTCCTCCTCTAATATGCAATGTTTACTATTGAAATGATATTGACATTTATAAGCATCCCCAAAGAAAGGGTATTTTGTAGACGTGGCAATTCGAATGCTAGTGCAGCTCTAGGCAACGCTTCGTAACACTAAGAAGTGTACCATAGTATAATTTCGCCACTCTTGACACTGAATTTGCTATAATAGTACAGTTGCTTCTACGACGCACTTAATTTGCGGTAATTGTTTCACCATCAGGTAGACGTTTATTGGCGAGTAGCCGCAGACCGGGAGCGTGTATAACTTTTTCTCATCAGGGAGATTTTTTAGGGAATAATGCATCGGTAGATTGGTTGGTCACAGGCGTACGGCAAGCAGCATCTGCGAAAGTAGCACTGAAAGAGACATGAGATCCCAGTTTAAGCCGCCGTTGACGAACGAATATAGCAATAACAGCCTACACTCCCTGATCTCTTAGGACAGTGGCAATTTACTCAACTGCACAAAATTAATAGACCTGAAATGAAGCCCAAGGCTCTCAATAAGCCCTGCTAGACAAGTGTCCAATTGCATAAGCATACGGCTTCCGTGTTGAAAGCATATTTAGCGTACTTTGCTGTCTGGGGGCCCTTAGCAGATGCAGAGCCTTGGCGTATACCCTACTTTGAAGCGCTTTTTATTCCGAGACACGGCGCTAGGCACACCGGGAGCTCCGACTAACACGAGGCGGACAGAAGGCAGACTGCTGTGATGTGTAGCCACAAAGGAAGTGCGCTTCTTTTGGGAATATTTTTAAAGATCAGTAAGACGCTGCCTAAATGTGAAAATTTCTGTCCGTCCGTCCGTCCGTCTATCTGTCTGTCTGTCTGTCTGTCTCTATCTGTCTGTCTGTCTGTGACAGGATTTATCCGCCGAGACAAACAAAAGATGCATGGATGTTCAAGCTACGGCAAATTCCGAACTGCTAACACTGCTTCCATGACTAACAGTGCTTAACGCATAGGTGTTATGCTAGACTACAGCTTGCTCTTTAACCTCATGACCGCATCTTTTATGTCGCCGGTTTTTTGCTAAGCGTGGTGGCGATTCCACCAAATGTACAAAGGTAAATAGAGTGATTATAAAAAATAATGATTAAAATATTTTTAAGACCAGGGCACAACCGCCAGAATCTCAGTATTATACTTTGGGTTTCGTGAAACTGAGACACAAGCAACGCCTATAGTCTTTTTGGGCCCTCTTTGTACTCAAATATTTTAGCTTCGACTGCTAGCAGGGCGGAGTATGCCGAGATCATACGGTACTGTGGTGCAGCTGCGTAAACTTGTACCGGTTGTATAACTAGAACGGCAGGTTTTCAGTGATGACAGCATTTTATTGTTTACGTAGGTTCTAATAAGTGGAATTATAATTGAAATAATGTTATTTTGTACGAAAATGTGCATTTATTTTGGCACAGCTCTCTTCACATGCGAAATGTGAAGGTGTTTGGTAGAAAACGCGCCGAGGGCTTGTTTATTGGGTTTGCAAATGATCAAGAATACACCGTATTTGCCACGCTCGGATAAAGTGGTTAGGTAAGCTTATAGTTATTTGATAGTTTTTCCACTTACACGATGGCCAATGCCGACGCACGTTTTTATCGTCGTGATATTAAGCACTTTACTTGTTTTTTGAATGGTGGTCTGGGCAGGAAGAAGAAAGAATACTCATATTTCATATAAAACAATGGGTAGACTGCGCTTTTAAAAGTTCAAACATAGCCTGTCCTGAAAGACGGGAGTTCATTCGCAGTCGAGAGACCACGTTTTGTACGTTATGTAAAATATTAACAGGTTACCTTACCATGCGACATGTCACTTGCCAGGGACCTGGAAAACAATCTTTAGTGACCTTGGAGGTAAGTGGTGCACTGATCAGGCAGCTGAGGTTACTCTCACCGGAAGCTTCCTCGTTCCAATTCGATTAGGTATTTCCGCATTTTCGTTGGAAATTTACTAAAGCTATCACCAAAGTAGCACTGCAGTCGCAGGAGCTCCTTTATAAGAACTCTAAAAAGTTCAGTTCTGCTCGTTTCAAGATTTATGCTCCAAAAAAAGTCAGTCGCCCTTTTTTTTCCGTCTAGTAACCACGCTCATCACAAACGGCGTTGGGTGCATCTAGCCTACGCACCTCAACCACAAATTCTTCGTTTGGGGTGGCATTCCTTGCGCCGCTCGAAGAAAAAGCTGTAAGTTTTTTAGGGCAGCAGACGCTGTAAAAATTGTCTTAGTCTAATCCGGTCCTCAAACAGTCATATCGCTCTCGCTCTCTCTCTATATTCGTCAAATAAGGCATCTTTGAAGTTCCGAGGCTGTAAAACCTGCTATCCTTTGCAGCCTCACAACTTCTTACGATAATTCATGTGACGAATAGAAAGAGCGAGAGAGAGAAGAGAGAGAGAGAGGAGAGAGAGAGAGAGAGGAGAGCTGACTTTGTTTTTGATTAAAACAGTCTACTTTGTTTTTAACAAGTTATGTCAGGAAATAATCGCTTTAGATGACCGCTTTATTTGGTAAAATTGAAAGAAAACTCTGGTCGGTGATATTTATATTCGTTTCCTATACGCTTGTGACGGAACCTTGATTGCAAGCGGGAAGTCTAGCTGCTCCCCATCTCCAAGGCATATGTTGGTTAATTCGCCTCAGAAGCAACCGCGGCAAAAGAGTACAAGTCAGGGGGATTTTCATTATACAGTGCGCTTCGTTCTAGTTCCGTGACTAGTGACTAGTAACTCTCCCTGCATGCAATGATGCACAAGTCATTTCGAGAAAAGATCAAAGCTTTGCAACAGATTCTTCAAGTCATAATGGCCACGCTATTTATAAACACATGCTGTTTATCGCTTTTCGAGACAAACATTGCAGGACATTTTTTAATAAACTTTGCAGTTTTTACTGGGAGACCAGCTTTCATGTGAAGACTTAGAAAACGCTCGTGCTTTTATAGATGGAGCAAATGATACGAAAGAACAAAAATGAAATGACTAGTCCGGTACCACATGAAGTAAAACCGGTTTATACTCAACCCTAAATTAAATAAATCAGCCAAATGGCAAGGGAAATTTTCACCACCAGACGGTGAAGATACATATAAGGGGAAAGAGATACTGTTACAAGACTCAGGCTGGAAATGCGTCACAGTGCCTTTACGCAAGAACGATGACGACGACGACGACGA
The DNA here is from genome assembly GCA_013339765.2 of Haemaphysalis longicornis. Classification (NCBI taxonomy): domain Eukaryota; kingdom Metazoa; phylum Arthropoda; class Arachnida; order Ixodida; family Ixodidae; genus Haemaphysalis; species Haemaphysalis longicornis. The sequence goes on from CM023456.1 coordinate 47,740,758, forward strand.
AGTGGCTGCGCGCACTATCCTGATGTTGCTCACCGCTCGTTGTCCGTACGCATGGCTCTTTCCTCAGAAACTTTACATCCTATTCTCAAAACTTTTTATCCTGCGTCCCCACTCATGTGCGGGAGATTATATTGGGTTAACCCTCAATGAAACCGCTGACATATTAGCTAAAACAGCTTTGGCTTTACCGATCTCGAGGTTCTGCCCCCGTTTTCTTGCGTGTTGTTGGCACGTTATCCCATCCTGTTCAATCAAGATGCCTCCGATCGTCTGAACACTTCTCCTGAACTTGAACACCTCAGGTACCGCTGGAAGTTTTCCAAACTGCTTGTGCGAAGTATTGCTGACTTCTTTTCGTTGTGGTGTGCCGCACTTAATCGTATTTAATAGAGCAAATCTGATAACCTCCCCCTTGTGCCACTTTTGCCAAAAAATTGAATCCGAAGAGCCTTTCTTTCTTTTTTGCCGCCGATTTTCTAACCATCGGAGAAGGCTGCGGGAGATTCCCCTGCTCGTCTTGGACTCCTTTGACTGTACCGGTGCTTTTGTCATTCTGGCCTCCACATCGGAGACATCGTCTCGGTTAAAATATTCCTATTAGGTACTTTTAAATAGTTTGCGACTCTTCTTTCTGTTATTTGCTTTTTTTTCGTGTTTTTTCTCTCTCACCCATTAACCTAGACCAAATTCTCTCTTCTGCTCCATTATTTTGCCTCGTATTGTTGTAACATAACTCTTCTTGGCCAATCCCCCTAAGTGGGTATGCGCCATTTTTCGGACCCACCACTATCCGCTACTGTTATGACCATTATATTATAAATAGACCTTCACCCCATCGCATTCGACCACATCCCCCCATGCTGGCCTCCCCATCGTGTCTCGGCCTGGTAAAAATCCCTGAACAGCCCGTGAGTCCCAGCCCACCGACCAGCATCAACACTCCACCCATGACCCCAGCCCGTGAGCAACCGACAAAACCAGACACTATGAGCGAGAGCGAGACCAGCAGATGATGCCGCGGCCCCTGCCCTCTCGTCTGACGTTGTTCGAGTTCCTCAGACGGTCTGTTTCTGCGTTCAAGACATCGCTGTTGCAGGACCAGGCATCACGAGGACATCATCATCATCTGTGGTGGCAAGGCACATCTTCACTGTGTATTTTCATCGCATTGCTTATCCGCATCGCAATACTCGCTGTTGCCTTCGGCCTCGACGGGGTAGGATCGTCCTCGACCAGGTGAGGTGGGGGGGGGGGGGGGGTAGTTTATATTACGGGACTCAGATGGGCAATGCTTCGCAGCACCTTGACGCAAGAACGATGACGACGACGACGTGTCTGGCGGTCACCTCCCGCGAGCTCTGTCATGGCCGTTGTATTGTTAATAGGTCTTTGATAAAAATCCAGTTGTGAGTCCCATCGTTGTTAGTGCGCTATTATTCCCATATGTCCAACTCAGTTGTCCTTTACGGTTCCTCCGCCAGGTACCAATATTCAGCTACCCACAGCCAGGAGTACGGTGCCGCGGAGACCCCCTGATTTCCCCTAGGATGTACCGGATGTTAGGGAATTAGTTGAAGGGAAAGGGAAAAGGGACAAGAGAATGGGTTCTGGGAAATAGGGAGGGCTTTGGGGCAGCGGGTTTTCGATCTGATTCAAGATTTCTGACTCATTTTCAGACCTGATATCTCACCTCGCAGAGGGCATCAGACAGTGCAAATGTACAAATATTACGGCCCCTGCAGCTGTCTTACCGCTCACCCGAAGGTCTGTTTGCTGTGCTGCAACCTTCAAAAAAAGGAAAACCTACGAGGGAGTGGCAGCACTGGCCCCTCCTGTAACACTCGGTTCCGCAGCCCGTGATTCCAGCGGACCCCGGCGGGGTACTTAAGATTCATCGAAGTTTTCCACTAATCCAGGTACTTGAAACTTCTGTCCTTCGCGGTCTCGTGGTACCGGTATGTTTGTCTGGCGAGTCCCTGTCCCGTACGGGTGTTGTAGAGTCGCCGCAACTCATATATACTTCCGACATCTTGTGTGATGTACTCCTCAAGTCCACCCTTTTGCTCACCGGAACAAGAAGTCGATCGGCTGTTCTGGTAACTCAGGCCAATGGAGATCAGTCCGACGCTACTTGTCGGTACTCAGCACGAGGGACTACGGCCGGTCGGTGTGATAATTTAGCTGTTTCTTTATCTTCCTCAGAGGACCTACACCAGGCTTTTCGCACTAACAACTGTGTCCCCATTTGGCAGTTTGAGACCTGGTCATCATTACCCACTGCATAGCACCTGATTTTGAAGACCAGGAACCTCCGTTTAAGCAGGCAGGCGCATGCTCCCTGTGCAGAAGTATGCAGCTTCTTCCAATTCACAAGGACTTTGTTACCACAATTTTGATCGAATTACTGTTCCGAGACCAAACCTCGGTAGCCACCCAGGCTGCTCGGGTCTGCAACTGCAGCACGCATCTGTCTCTTGAAAGGATGTTGCTCTCAAAGATCCGTGGGATTTGCTGAAGCTCCCGTGGGGCGTTGAATACACCGAAAATGGATCCTGGCATTTATAAACCATTTGGACTCTTCGCTCATGCCTTTCAGGATTCATTAATATTTTCGCGTTCTCTGTTTCCCTTTTCACTCTTGCCTGATACGAGCATTATCATCTCTCCTCCTGATTTATTCTTTAATTTGGTAAGCCCTTCTCCTAGTACAAGAGGAGAGTTTACCAAAGTCTTCGTAATAAAAGCACTGATAACTTCTAATCACCGTGAATCTCGACAATCAATGAACCGTGCTCATATTACCCGAGGAAAAGCACTGCGGGGGCTATCGGTTTCGTTGAAACCAGGTGGGTAAAATATTCTACCGTGGCAGTTTATTTTCTTCTTACTGTCCTTGGCATGGTGATACTTACCGCACTCCAAAAGTGAGCCTAATTGGAATGGTGGTTCACGACACTGCCCCAATATTTTGTCCAAAATGTTTTACTGGTCACTCTAACAAACAGTTTAGGTCTTTGCTTGTCCACACACTTATGGCTGGGTAAGTTTTCGTACGAGCCGCTAGCGAGTGCTTCGGATTTCCAAGAATATCTGCACTGAGTAATTCGGGGAAAATCGGTGTAGGTTCGAAATGCATAAATCTTTAGTCTAGGCGATATCGAGAAACCCACGTGCGTCGGCCATTTTCTGTGATGTAAGCCGTTACCTAATGCTTTTAAGCGTTTTTACTACAAAGACATCCAATAATACGGTCTCTAGATGACGGCGGAGGGAGCATTGCAGCGTAGCATTGAGGGCTTCGACGAAGATGTGTGTGCACCAAGCCTGCGCAGGCTGTCATGGCTGCCTTGTATGTATTGTAAATACATTTCTCATAATTCTTAAACACGTTTTGTGACCATCCGCCGCGTCACAATATCTTCAATAAGAACTAAAATAAACTGAGCACAATCAAGCGCCCAACAGTAAATTTACCCTGACACCATGTTTCGAAGAACTTAAATGTTCTAAAAAGGAATGACGAATGACTCGAAGTACAAAATTGTGCCAATAAAATATCAGTTCCCAGAATTCTAACTTATGTAATATATACGAAATATATGAGGCATCAATATATCATTTTTACTCAAAGTTACGAGTAAAAAACTGCACCTTGTATAAAAAAATGTCAGACTCTACTCCGTTGGTGATGGCGAGGGTGCGGAGTACGGAGGGCTCGAAATAACATCCCAGTTGCGCCCCGAGTAACATCCTATTTGCCCCCCGACCGTCATTCCATTTCACACGTGAGTTGCGCCTTGATTATTCCCTAAATGAAACTGCAACTCACAGCTCAAATCAAATTTCGCTTGGTTTTCGCTTGATGGTGGTGTGCGCATGGATGGACGCGGACGGACATTGGGAGGACCTAAGGTACTCCGTACCGTTACAGGCGAAAGAGTAAGCCATTTCACTCTCAAGATCGTAGCCCAATGGGTAAGACGACCTGACAGTAACTATGTCTGGTCTACCACACACAGGCTCGAGTCCTGCCAGTGCCTATGTGATTTTTTAGGGGCGAAGCTGCCCTTGCTCGGGCCCTGTCCCGTCCCTCGTACACGGCAGCACGATGATGATTGTGGCAGGATCCCTCTAGTGATTGGCCAACCAAAGATTGGCCGAAGAGGTAAAAACGTTCAACGCGTTCATTGCTACCCAACAAGGAGGAGCGGAAGAAGAAGAGGTTGTTGTTCGTCGCCTGCGAGCTCAATACATGTACCGGGGGTACGCAACACAAGACGCTCTGCAGAAGGCGACGGCTAAGGTGGGTAAAATGTCACACACCGAATTCGCCAACTTACCCATGGAGATTCTCATCGTCCCAAACAAGCCCTGCATAATCACCATAAACATCAACGTCATCGACGAGCTTGTCAACGGAGCGGTGGGAAGTCTGAAGCTCTGCGAGCGAAGAGTGGTGGTCTTGATGCGGCGGCGCCCGGTTTCTATCCCACGACTCTCTGGCCGCGACGGGAAGTACGTGGCGGTCTTCCCACAGTGCTAAAAACCCACAGGCGAGCAGTCACTTCATGGAGATGGCGGTATTTCACTCATTCAGATGGTGCGCGCCGTCAAGGAGACCTACAAGAACGTGTCGAGTCTTTATCTGATGTGTGGGCGAAATTTTCACGGTTTTACCGATAAACATTTTAGCTTCGCCCCTCTCATCATCATTCACTTCCTGGAGATGGCGGGATTTCTGCGGTTGCAAAGGCTATGCGCCCTTACGCGGACGGACATTGTGCGGTCCTAAGTTACTCGTCAATCAATATCTTGCATAATTTAGGGCTATATGCATTCAGAAATCCCCGGATGCATCGCACCGCTGATGTTAGTCAGAGCACAGGATTTAAAATGCTGACATGTAATACAGTTCTGCCTAGTGTAATTTATATAAAAGCGCGCAAGTATTAAAGAAGTGTATGGTCAAATAAAACCTGTGCGTCTAACGCGAACATTTTTCAGTATATATGCTACCAGGATATCCTCTGACTGTGTGCAGTGATAGTGTGCTTCGATAGAGTACCTGACTGGAATTCAAAATCGGAGTTCTAGGCATCATGGATAGTATGCCATTTATTCGCGGAAGCGCGGTTAAAGTAGCAGTGAGCCTAGGCTGGGATATAGGCATTTTTCCAGTAAAATGTCCTTTTCATTTATTTATATGCTCCTTAATGCGCATATTATATAGTATAAATAACTGTGTCCTTTTAACACTCTTGGTGAAATGCCGTGTTACTAGTACCTTACCACAAATGATAGCGGTGACAAAAAAAGGAATATACCTCTGTAGAAACTCCTGTTATTTTCCAAGTGAACACCGCAAACAACACAAATGAGCATAATGGAAAACCCATCACCAAGTCTGCAACGCGCATTCCACGTTCAGAATTGTTTCTGCGAGTTACAGCGTGCGTGTTTCTTGATGATTGGCCATTAAATATAGCCTCGTGACCCATCTTTTCATGAAGCAATTTTTTTCTTCACGCACGTATCCGAACACATTTTTATTGCCAAGAAAAAAAGATTTTGGGTTTTTATGTTCCATAAACCTCACGAAATACAAGTGCTGTGTGGAAATTTTATTCTCGCTTTTAAGTGAAGAAGCGATAGGTTTAGGCGAATAAAGAGACGAAATTATATATATAATCATACTTTAGTGCATAAAGCTTTCTAGTCCAGCAGTTACGTACAAAATATCTAGAATACCAAAAGGCTGTAATAAGATCTGTTGAATTTTTTTATCATAACTACTTCAGATCGATAGTACATAGCACTCTCTGAAATAACAAGCTTTGAGTGCTAAGCCCGAAAACTTCCTCCGTACTGATACGTGCTGTTACCTGCACCTCAAAGATGCGCATTAGTACTCGCAGCCCTTTCATCATCACCAGATCCGAGACCACCTACGGTGAAGTTGCGGCTATCCAGAAATATATGTGTACACCGCGTGACCAGTGACCGTCTTATTGAGAGAAAAATGCATACCGGGGGAACAACACGCTTGGCAAGTGTACCTTAAGTAGAAGGCACCATGCCACGAGCAAACATATTTCAGACAAGTATAGACACGCAGGATTGAAAATGATTATCCGTCACACGAACTTCTGACTTGTGTAAAGAACCCTAATACGCATCTTTTTTATCGCAACGACATTGGAAGCACCGGCATACGATGCGAATGAAATCGGTCACTTCGGAGCAAATTTATTAGCTGCATTTGTTTGCTTCTCATAGAAAACTTTGCTATAAAATAACTTGACACGAACCATGCATTGGGTTTGCTTATGTTTTGTTTTTACTGCCCGGTCGCGCCCGGCTGTGCGATCGGTGTCCCAAGCGAAGCGCAGGTTCCATTCTTTATTTTTATGCCGTACTGATTATGTCATTCTGATAGGAGAGCGTTTCGCTCTAACGTCACTTGCCTAGAATAATCTTCTTTGATGTACAATGTTCTAGATGTAAATCGACGTTTCCAGAAACACTCGAGCCGAAAGATAAAAGTCTGCAGAGCAGACGCCGCGGGATTCCGATCGCCGATGCTTGCTTACGCATGTTACTTTGTTGACAGCTGCTTCGCCGCCTGTGTACTTTTTGAGTTGTTGGGGAGCCCAAGTTCGCTACAATAGACTTGTTTTTCCTTCAGGACGGCTGTGTAATCTTTGGCTTCATGACAATATGGTGTGCGCCACACCAACTTCATTTGCACAAGAACGCCTAATACTCATACATAATTTCACCGCAACGAGATTTGAAGCACCCTCACACAATGCGAATATTCTGGTGCATTTTGAGCAAGTTTATTAGCTATATTTCATCTTCTTTTTTGTTGCCTTTTAGTCAACGTCTGTGCACGTTTTCTTAACTTCCTCATTCACTCCTCACTTCTACTAGAACACTTTGGCACTAACTCAGCCTGTGCGCAACACCAACCTTTAACTTGTTTAAAGAATCGACGCACGCATCTCTACGTTTCTGCACAACGGCATTGCAAGCGCCTGCACAGACAACGAATGCGGTACATTTGTTAGAAGCAAAAAGTCGTTGGTTGCGTCTGAGGATTCATCATTAGGGGAATTGCGTGTACTGCTTGGACCAGGTTCCCAGTAGTCTTCTTCAAGTTATTGGTGCCTCCTCACAGTCAGTACACTATCACCTCGTCTGGCCAACAAGACGTTGACTTCCCCAACACGCGTACATGATCATCATCACCGTCTGGGTTGTCGAATTGACCGTGCGTCGCAATAAAAGTTCCCTCAACCACCGTCTCCCAAGCGGGGAAATTTGCGAGCAACCAAATCCGCGCTGCCGGGACTCCCAATTCAAGGGTGCATGAAAGTCCCTTGTGGCTAACATTTCAGTAATCTTCCACTTCATCTGATTCATGTTGTGTGTTATATTCTTCTCATAACAATCTGTAACATCATTCCCTGGGGTTGGTGTTCTGGGCAGCCGGACTAACGAAACGCCGTGGGCCGCCTGTATCTGACGCGTACCCCCTGTGCGAATTCTGCTTTGACTCGTGTATTAATACGGGACAGTGTCAAACGGCTGAAGTGCTGTCACGTGGCCTACTTTCGTACATTATTCCGCGGATAACAAACCTATTTGCAAATTTGAGGCAATACATTGGTGCATGTCCTGGACTTTCAGGGCTTTTTTAATCATTATACATGTATAATTGGTGAATTGGTTTCTGCAGCAGCACATAGAACGCACGTGAAAAACGGTGTTGACGAAAATTGAGACAGGAGAACGCACTAAAACAAATCTTGCCTACCGCTGTTGCGCAATCATAAGAACAGCAAATGTCCAACAGATGGCGCCGGAACACTGCCAATGGGAGAAAATTGATGTGAATTACGCATGCATTCATTGTATTCATCATGATAGGAGACGGAGGGTAAGAAAAGAGTGAGGGGTGTTACATCACGGAAGACAATTCGGGCAGGCTAAAAGCTATAGCGGACGTGTACAGACAGTTCAGTCCGCGTTACCCATCATCAAATTCTGAGATATACAGTTGAGCCCAGTTTTAACTAAGTCACCGGGACCTTGAAATTATTTGGCTCAATCGGGAACTTCGTAAAATCGAGAGAACGACAAATTTAGTTTGAGAGAAGGACAAGTTTATTTCCTAGTGAAAAAGCTCGTGGTTTTCGTCTGCGCGCGCTTCGTGAACAGCGGAAGCACACTTCTCGTAGCTGGCCAGTGAAGTCAAAGCGTCCTCGGCACCGTCGTCTACCCCTGAAAACCACCTCAGAAGGTCCACGGCGTCCATCACCTGACTTGAGGTGCGCACAGGAAGGAGCCTTAACAGTATCCTGATAGCTCGCATCTTCACACTCGTTTTGTGCGCAGGAAAGAAGCTGCACTGTCGAGAACTTGTGTGTGTCGGTGTCCCCGGCTGCGTCGGCATTCACGAAGTCGTTCAAGTTCACATCTTCGGCCACCTCGTCACCCGGACGCATTTCTTCCCAACAACTTGGCGATGCCTTTTTCTGCTCGTGTTGCGGGATTGTAGAGCCTCACGCAGCCTCGGAATTAGAATTGCGGAAGCTCCTTTGGCAGTGTGGAGGCAGTGCGCTACCGCTCCTACGCTGGCAGCATACTGCAAGACATTGTAGACGCCATAAATTTGGAAAAGCGTGTTTTTCAATACATCTTTTTTTTCCCGGAAGGCTTCGTTAAATTGGGTTTGGCCGCGATGTTTGTTTTGTTATTTCGAGTACGTAAAAGCATTAAGCCTATGGGTAACTCGGGGGGGGGGGGGGGGGAGGGGGGGGGCAAGTCGTATTTGTACGTTAGATTGGGGAATTTGTAATTTCTAGTTTCAACTGTAATTCCGAGAGTTCCACTGCAGTGCGAATTATAGCCCACGGGCCAAATTCTGGGTTATTTTCGTTTCGAAACTGTCCATTTGGCGTCCGTTTCAGTCGTGACATAGGGGCACCTGCGAGGCTCAGACCAATGAATGTTCCGCGTTACATCTGGTTGTCTGCCTTCACTAAATCAGTGCTGGCTCGAAGCAGCGTTACCTGCGTCTTATTAGACCACGAGTATCTGGGAAGCTACCATGTTTTTCGAATGCCTGTAATAAACCGAGCCGATACGCTACCAATTTTGGAGATTAGCTCCCGTAGGTCAGATTGGGTGTTGCTATGTTTTATCCTCTCACCATTAAGGCGGATGTTTCCAGTGGATGATTTGCGGTATTTTGAAATGAAGTCGGATTTCCCGATTTATTCCTACAAAAATGGGGCACAAACTCTGGAGGAGAGACCAGCCCGATGGAAGCGGACATTAGGAAATCACGTCAACGGATACCAACGATGGGACGAAACGCGTACAGCGCGGGAAAAAGAACGACAGACGAAAATAGATGTGACGCGCAGAAGCGCTAATTCTAGCGTCCCTGCCACGTCTCTTTACGCTGCTTGTTTGTTTTTGCACTGTCAGCATTTTGTTCAATGGCGAGCCAAATAGCCTAACTTATCTCATTTATTGGTTATTTAGCCCAAAAGGTGGCCTAAATTTTGACTACATTTGCAATACGAACTACCAGAATGCACGGTAAATGTCTAGTCTCCGGGAAAATTAAAAAAAAAGCAAAAACTCCCACCTCCCCTCGCGGGAACCCCTGTGTAGATGCGACGCATAGGCGGAGCGGCGAAGGAACGCGTTTTATAGCGCGCATAACGTTGAGGGGACTGCGTAAGCTGGTCCCAGTCGATGACGACGTTGGCGTACTTGTAAAGCGGCGTGGACTCTAGGTGTTTGAGCCAAGCGTGGATGTTGCTTCGCCGGAGAACGGCACACCGGTTATATGCGCAGCGCGCCCGAAGGAGAGGAAACCGCGGAAGAGAGAGTACTGCACATGCGCCGGCCCCAGCGCGTCTGCCGCGGCTATGACGCAACGTGCCGCGGCTATGACGCAACACAATCCAACACAATCCACTTTAATCCAATTCAATCCAAATCCAATCCAACCGAATCCAGCCAAGCCAAGCCAAGCAATCCAATCCAATCCAATCCAATCCAATCGATCAATCAATCCAATCCAAAGCCCCTCGCGAGAGAGTGTTCGTTATCGGAGAGGAGAGGGGGTGAGCGGCGGAGAGCGGCGGAGAGCGGCGGAGAGCGCAGCTCGCGCGGCGAGGAGAATGGCAGAGGGGTGGACAACGCCGACAACAACGACGACGACGCCGGAGGGACAAGGCGAGTGAATCAGATGCTCTGCATCTAAAAAGCTGTTATAAGTACTGACAAAGTGGCTAAGATCAGCAACGAACTCAGCGTGTGAGCGCCTACAAAGACACCTACAGGCAAAGTTGGGGCCCGGGTCGGAGTGCTTCGCGATAGTACCCCGGGCAGAAGGAGAGCAACGTCAAAAACTACCAGTAAACAGAAGAAAAAGCAAAAGAAAGGCTAAAGATGTAGACAGAGGGAACATGTCAAGTTGGCCAGCAGACGTAGCTTCGAATAATGTACCCCACGCTAGCGAACACCATATAGTACGAACGGAGTACCTAACATTAAGCCAGAACTAAGCTACTGAGGGGAAAACAAAGGCAAGCGAATGCAAAGTGGTCGAATCATGCGCCCTAGAGCGCGCCTTTAGAAAGCGAAAAAAAAAAACCGCAGCACAGACAGCGCGACTTTTTCCGCAGCAGCACACAACTACATCACAATCACAACCCTTCAGAAAATGTTGCAGCTAATCACGGGGAAGATTCTATTGGAGTTCATCGAACACATCACAGCAATTACACGCCAAACGTCCCAGGTATGGCACTCCACCCTCTCAGATCTTATTGGAAAAATTTAGATGCAGAGCATCTCTTGCTAGGGGGTATGTCATTCCTGCGTGCCCCATCCGCAGCACCTCTCCTCCTCTCTCACTTTCCCTCGCAAGCGATAAGCAGGTGCGTGCTGCGTGCGCCCTCTCCCTCTCTCCGCTCCCTCGCCAGCGATAAAGCAGCGCCTACTTTAGAGCATGCAGCAGCAAGAACTGAAAAACGTCGGACTTCAAGCTAGCCGGACATCAAGTGAGCCGATTTTCAAGTGAGTGTTTCTTGAAACTGACGACATAAGCCAACTCGTGAAAGGTTTTTCGTACTTCCAGAGCTATTAAATAAGTAACATTGTTGTACCGCTCTCGTTTTAGAAAGTTCAAACTAAGCAGGGGCCAGCGCTTTCTCGCTCCGCGCTGAGGCTTCTCGCTCTACATATTTGTAGCGAAAAGTTTGAAAGGCCTGTTCTAAACATAATAAATTTAAAGGAGCGCGCTAGCATCAGCGACAAAAATCTAGTGAAATATGCTAGCCTGTATTGTAACAAGCTGTAAGGTTGTAGCAGGAGAAACGTAGATGTTTTGTCTTCAGCTATTTGTGCCTGTGTTCAGTGTTGAACAAAAGAAATGCAAACACGATAATATGAATCAGAACACACAAATAGCGCGGATTTTTTTCCATTCAGGACAAATTGATGCTTGGTTTTATTACAGTTGGGAAATGTGTCTTTCAAAATATTTCAATAGCCCGCCCTTGGGTTACCTCCACGAACTGTAGTTTTCAATTTGGTGTGTTCTGGTTCATATTTCTATGTCCGCCTATTACTTTTCCATGACTGTTCATACATGTGTGTCTACCTGTGAAATTTTTGAGCCAATAAAAATTTGCACCGAGAGTTCGGAGGTGTTCTTGTTCAGACATCATTCCACCTATGATCTAGAGTATTTAAAATAGAGCGGAATAAAATCCGAATTTCGGAGAATTGCATATTTACAAGATATAAACTCCGAAAGACATCGAAATTTCGCTAAACAATAAACCTCGAAAAACACCCTCCGAATTTTACCCAAAACAAACTCAGAAAACCCGGAGCCCTAGATAAAGATAAAAGGAAGACGACAAGCTCAGAGAGGAGAGGAAACATCATATTTTCTGCGCTATGTCTGGCACTTTTACGTTTTTCGAGAATTTAATCACGCATATGTCCGACAGGCCATCAACATTTTCTTGCAGAAGGTGATATCCATACAGGGGAAGAAGGGATTCTCTTTTTAACTAACTTATAAGACAGCGCTAGAAACAGGACTACAGAAAGGGCACACAGACAGGGCGCTGACTAACAACTGAGTTTATTGTCACTGAACGGGCAATAAATAGAGAAAGAAAGTGACACGTGAGGAAAGAAATAACAACTGAAGATTATAAAAAAAACCTTCTCTTTTCGTGTATTGCCAAATCATCAAACATGGTGTCGTAAAATAGGCTTCATGCGTACAGGTTTTAAGACTCCTTGGTACAGACACAACCGAGTTGCTGGTGGGGAAGATTATAATTCCCAGTTGCAATGATCTAAGATATCAAACGCGGAATCGGTGCAACCAAATACCAGTAGGCACTCTTCGAACGCGAGCAGATATCTAGCTTGCGCCTGAAAAATTACCTAAATTTGGTACACGCGCCCGAACCTAACTCTCGCCCAGAACCCGCCCTACGGCCAACTGCCATTTTTCTAGCCAAACATAGAGAAAGTCGCCCAATTTGGCGCTTTCTCGCCAAATCTGGTAACTCTGCCGCTGCAGCAGTAAGCGCGGCACTATAGCGCGTCGAAGGAAGGCGAGCAGGCCACGGGTGGCACTGACAGTGCAGAGTCGTGAAAACGGAAGTAGGGAAGGGATCGGGACGTAGGATGAGTAATATACCGAAATAGAATCAAAAGGGAGGAGGTAAACAGGGGTGCAAGGGCAGGAAGGGGGGGAATCGATGGGAGTTTAAAACCGGGGGGAGGGGGGCGAGGGGATAACCCATTAGGTTAGGGAAGGGTAGGGCAAAAAAGTAGAATAACGCAGGCAAGTCGGCTGGTGACAACCGACGTTCCGATACAAAGGGAGGTCCTCTAATCATCATCACCATCGTGTGCGATAGAGTAGGACGAACATTCAGCTGTAGTGGATCCTCAAGCGGCGACGCTTAATGGCATGAGGCGAAAATGAGGAAACACACTAGTGTTGCGTCCAGCTTCACTACGTTCAAGTCTCAAGTCTTAGGCGTTAGTGTGAGCTTCCTTCACTTATTTATCTTTACCCAAGCGGCCTAACCGCTTCCGCTCGCTCACTAGCCATATTCACTGTAATTATCAATCGCGATTATTACTCATAAATATTATTCACCGGAATAAATAAAATGGTCGGGATAACTCTAGCTCAGTCTGTGCGAAGCTCCAAGCGGCTACCTCTGTCTGTCACGCCCGCTTCACAACTAGTAGCAATAGCTGGCCTTCTTGATATGTACCCAACTAGCTAAACCGCTTGCACTAATGACTAGTCAGAATCGTTGTTGGTATTGATCACCACTATAATTATAATTATTTCTCGCCATAATTACATAATTATTAAGATTATCGGGCTAACTCTAACTTCGTTCGGAAGGAACTCGAAGCCACTACTTAGATCCCGCACGTTTCGTAACAAGCAGCGAGAACAGTCTTTCTTGATATTCATTCAAGTTGCCAAACTGTTCTGCCCTTTCACTAGCCATAACCACTGTTAATTATGATTCGACATTATTATTTCGATTAATAATTACCCGAATAGTGATGATCGGGCTAACTTTATCTCCATCCGGACGAAACTCCAAGCCGCTTGCTTAATCACGCCCGCTTTACAACAAGCAGCGAGAACCGTCTTTCTTGATCTTTACCCAACCTGCCAAACCGCTTCTGCTCACTGACTAGCCATAATCAGTTGATTACTCCTCTATAATAGATAAATATTCATCACTATCATAATTAAAATGATCTGGCCAACTGATCTTTCGTCTGGAGAAACTGCAAGCCGCTAACTCGATCACGAACTTTAACGAGCAGCGGGAGCAGTCTGTCTTGAACTTTACCAAACGTGCCAAGCCGCTTCCGCTCGCTGAATAGCAATAATCACTGTACATAATTCACAAATAATTATTGTAATTATCAATCACCGTAATATTTATGATATTCCAGCTAACTCTGTCTCAGTCTGGACGGAACTCTAGCCACTACCTCGATCACGCCCACCTCACAACGAACACCGAGAGCAGTCTTTTTTTATATTTACCGAAATGAACCAACTGCTTCCGCTCACTCACTAACCAGAATCACTATTAATTATTATTAACTATTATTATTTTAATTACGAATCACGGATATTAATTACAGATGGTCGGCGAATCTTTTTCTCAGTCCGGACTGAACTTCAAGTCGCTTCCTCGATCACTCCCGCTTCCCAACAAACAGCGGGAGCAGTCTTTCATGATGTTTACCCAGCTGGTCAAGCGCCTTCCGCTCACGGACTAGCCCGAATCACTGCTAATCATTAATCACCTATAATAATTACAGCTTTAATCATCATTTATAATTCCAGATGATCGGGCTAACTCTAGCTCTGTCAGGACGGATCTCAAAGCCGCTACCTCGATCACGCCGCTTCACTACAAGCGGCAAGAGCGGTCTTTCTTTCCGCTCCCGCTCACTGACTAGCCATAATCACTGTTTATTATTATTCAATAATATTACTTATAAATATTATTCACTTTAATAATTAAAATGATCGGGCTAACTCCAGCTCCATCCGGATAAAACTTCAATACCTTGATCACGCCCGCTTCACCGTCAGCGAGAGCAGTCTTTCTGGATGTTTACCCAAAGCGCTCCCGCTCACTGACTAGCCCGAATCACTGTTAATTATTAATCAACGGTTTTATTTACAGTTCTTATTCACCATTCATTATTACAGGTGATCGGCCTAATTCTAGCTCTGTCAGGATGGAAGTACAAGCCGCTACCTGTATCACGTCCGCTTCACAACACGCAGATAGAGCAGTCTGTTGATATTTCCCCAACTGGCCAAACCCCACTCGCTCACAGACTAGCAGAAATCACTGTTGATGTTAAAGCAAAGATTTCTAGCTCTATTAGCTACTAACAGTTCTTTGGTGGCGTGCGGAACAACGAATTCCAAACGCGTCGGAGGCGGCGGTGAAGGAAGGAGGGGGGCGGAGGGTTTCACTCACAGACATTGGTCCTCCATGTTCACGGAGCACACGCGCCGCGAATTTACCCAGCGTTCCCCGCCGCGGAAGTGCCTGCTCGCCTGCGGCGGTGGCGGTGTCGGCGGTGCGACTTTCTAGCCTGGTTTATCGGCGGTTGTTTTGGGCCTGTTTTGTTGCCGCTTCGCGTCCATTGCGCGGTTCCTTTGCATGGATTGATTTGCTAGTTCGACAGCACCTGGGGGTTAACCCGCACCCGAAGAAGTTAAGGGTTGGTACGGCAAACATAAGTTAGGGATTGGTTCGCTGGCGGGGAAAAAAATGTAGAGACCACAGGCTGACATCTCGTCGCTAGAGAAACGCTACCTATTGCGAACTGCTTGCAACGAACGGGACTCCGTAGTCTAAATTTGTGAGTACCGATTAGGTTGTCTTTTAAGAGGTATTAGAAAAGGCTAAAGTACCAACTCGTTCTGATAAATAGAGATTATAAAAGTTCCGTCAGCTTTCTCGCAATTCTCGAACTTACTCAAGTAACTAGTCTGAATCGCCATAAATGGGAATCGCTAAACTCACATGCCAAATTGTTTCGGTGTCGGCGTTTGTGTTACGCGGTGGTGTATCCCCAAGCTAGCACATCAGGATGGTTATATTCCGCTGTTTCACCCTTAAAAAGATGCCCCTCCTCATTTTCTTTCTCCGACGCACGGCCGGGCTGCAGCGGCGGCGTCCGCCGCTCTAGCCCCGCGCTGGCGTAGGCTTGATGATGATGATCATGAATAGAGGCCCTCTCTTTGTATCGGGACGTCGGTTGTCATCAACCGACTTGCCTGTGTTATTCTACTTGTTTGCCCTGCCCTTCACTGATCTAATGGGTTATCCCCTCTCCCCCCACTTTTACACTCCCATCGCTCCCCCCCCCCCACTGTCCTGCCCTTGCATTCCTGTTTACCTCCCCGCTTCTCACTCTAATTTGGTATATTTCTCCTTCTACGTCCCACTCTCTTCCCTACTTTTCTTCCACGACCACTCCAGCCGCCTCTTCGTCACCTCTATGGCTCTGAAGTTGAGGCTCCCCCTCACACCAAATCCCAAATCCTCCGTCAACGTCGCTTCCCCACCGCCCTGTGGCGGTCGTATCTCTGTGCAGTCTATGACAATATGCCCTACGGTTTCCCGGTCCCTGATGAAGCATACACACGTTTCGTCCTGTTTCCTGTAGTTAGCAGTGTATGCCCGTGTTCTCAGACGCCCCGCCCGTGCTTCAAAAGCAATGTACTGCCTCGCGTATTGCCATAGAAACATTCCTTCATGATTTCTAGTTTCTCTGTTCTATAAGTCTCCAGGGTTTTTTGCCTTCCACTCTCCGTACCCAATTCGTCGTCTCTGCTGCTTTTACCTGCTTTTTAACTGTTGTGTATACCCAACCTTCCCCTACCGAATTACCGTGCCTCTTGGCCAGCTGTCTGGCCCTCCGCCTCCACCGCGTGTTTGTGCTCCTCATATACAGGTACCTAAACAGTCTCGTGGCCCATTTTACCGCCTCCATGTCACGCAGTCTCTCCTCATATATATACACAAGAAACTTTATTTGCACCAGTCAAAAGCACTAAGTAGCCTCCATGCCCCCGCCCGCCCCCCCCCCCCCCTCCCTCAGTCGGCCGGGATCCCTTGGGACACGGCGGCTTCTAAGGCGAGACCGATGACTTTGCGCTGAGTGCTTGAGGTCAGGCTGAGTAGCAGGACCTCCCAGGATGCAGTATTTCTATGAGGTTTGTTGTGAGAGGGACACGTCCACGCCATGTGGACGAGGTCCTCGGCGCCGTTACAGTTCTTGCATCTAGAGTCGTATATTTTGGGGGTGCCATTTGCTGTATAGTAAAGGGTTTGCGAAGATCCCGGTTTGTAATTTCCTCCTGTAGACCTCTTCTTTCCTGCTAAGCTATGGATTAGCCGGGGGAAGTACCTTACGCGCTAGTCTATAATGTTTGGCAATTTCGTGAAAATTTCCAAGTTCCACTACCCTCGGGGATGGTTGTAGAACGGGTCTAGGGCATCCTCGGCGATCGTCCGGAAAGTAAGACCTCGGGCGGCCGCATGCGCCTTTTCGAGCCCGATGAGACCCCGATGAGCTGGAGCCCAAATAAGCGTTACCTGTTCGGCTGTCACTTTCGAATTTGCGAGAATTTTCCAGGCAGCGTTGGAAATCCTGCCTCGGTCGTAACTTGTAATGGCTGACTTAGAGTCGCTAACTATCACTCTCGTTCCTGGATTAGTCAGCACCAGGGCGATGGCAGCCTCCTCAGCTTCTTGCGTGTCGCAACTAAGTATTGTGCAGCATGAGTGCGGGACGCCGTCTTCCGTTACTGCCACTGCCGTGTAAGCTTTCGTTCCTATGTGTTCTGCGGCGTCGGTGTATAGGACGTCCGGCCTGCCTCCGTATCTGATTTGCAGGGTGACGGCCCTGCTCCTACGTCTGCCTTCGTGATATGCCGGATTTTATTATTAATATTTAAATTTTATCTTGCTATGCGCCTCCCTTGCCTGAAAGGACGAGCAGCCCATATCCCCCGGTACCGCATCATTCGTAGTTTTGTTATGGGCCACTAGGGCCAGCTTACCTACCGCCCTCTGATTTACCACCAGGCCCGCTTGTGTCTCGGGTTTAACGCACAGAGCCGAATTCCTTAAAGTCAATTCTGGTACCATGACCCCCTTCCAGACTCCCCTTACCACCTCGTATTTCATGTAGCCCAACAATGCTCTGTTTCGTTATAGACGCGTTCCGTCTTCCGTTTGTTTTGAGGTGGGGCTGATGCACATTCGAGTAATCTGCACCTTCGCTAAGCCGTATTCGTAAATATTTATACATATTTACCCGTGGTATTTGTGCTCCTTATGGTCGTTGAAAACCATGATCCTTGATTTTTCTCTGCTAAAAGATAGCCCAAGGTGCGTCGCATCCACCCCGCATGTACCTATCACTCCCTGCATACCTATCCGGTCATCCGCCATCAACAACATGTCGTCTGTATACATTAATCCTGGAATTCTCTCTTCCACCACCTGTCTGTTTTTAATGAGTGATAAATCGTATCCCAGCCTACGGGCCTCTAACTTCTTATCTAAACCCGCCACGTTGATGATGAACAGCAGTGGAGAAAAAGAACATCCTTGTTTCCAACCATTGTAGGTGTGTACAGCCCCATTGTATGTTATCCCCTCCAACACTATGTGCACTTGTTTCTAGCGGTGCAGCTGCCTGAGTAAGTTAATGGATTCTTCCCCCACTCCCTCATCCTCCAGGATACTCCACAGCCGCTCCCTGTCTAGATTATAATAAGCTGCTTCAATGTCCAGAAAGGCTAACCACAAAGGTCTGCTTTGCATCTTCGCCACCTCTGTGCATTGGCTTACTACAAATAGGATGTCATTCTTTTGTCCGTTCGAAACCCATTTTGAAGTTATCCGAGCACTCTATTTTCTCCTACCCACTGCTCTGGTTCAAATATCACTGCCTGAATTGCTAACTGTCTGCTGCGTTCGGGACGCGGCCCCGCGAATTCCAGGTAACGGTTGGCAGAATCTCTGGTTTCACTCTTTGTAGACCTACGAGGCTGAATTCAAGTGACATCGCATGGGCAATTGTTTAGGTGTCGTTTAAAGCTTTGCTTTCCAACCACCTTCACAGTGTGGATTGGAGCCAGTTTTTTTAAATACCATTTATAATTACAGTTCTTATTCACCATTCATACTTACAGTAGAGCGGGATAATTCTAGGCCTGTCAGGACGGAACTCCAAGCTACCTCGATAACGCCCGCTTCACAACACGCAGAGCGAGCAGCCTTTTCGTAGCGCAAGCTACACTACGCCACTTCGGGCAGTCTTTGCGGGGTGACCAGTTTTTTTTCTTGAGAGCTGGATGTTAAACCACACCATCGAGGAAAGAATACTCAGGAGAGGCCCCTATACTCGGTTACAACTTGAGAACGCCACCACCTGATGTAGTGTATCACTCCTCGGAAGCGCAGGACCCGTGACGTCAGTGCGCGCGCGTTTTGAAAGAGGATCGCGGTAAATGCCTGACACCATCTGCTTTTCTCTCCGGGTTTGTTTGTCGTCACTGCAGTAATTTATAGGCAGATTAAGTCCAAAAAGTCACGGAAACGACTCGTGTCCGGTGTGGTTATTGTGTGCGTGCGCTGGCGGTGATTGCTTTCGGTTGTTTATGTTGCGTCTATCATTTTGGAACTGATCGATCGTCCACACCTCACCCCACGATTCGTGGACGGCGCGAGATTCCGTAATTATGACATACGAATGAACAAATAAGTTTTAATATAGCGCGTAAAACAGCGAGTGTGTCGTTACTTTGTGTAAGATTCGCTATGTTACAAAGATCGATGCAGTTATTCGTACGTGAAGTACTCGATGTGCTGAAGCATAATTTCGCGAGGTACGCAACCTTATCCGTGTTGACCACGATGCCGAGAACAATTTTATATTTCTGGATTATGCTGATGGGTAATAATGGCATCAAACACTATTGTGTTTAGTAATGTGTGCACATAGGTTGCGCGGTGTGTGTAAAAAGAAAAACAATAACAGAATTGCTGCTTTCAAATCACGGGTTGAAAATAACTTCGCTTCTGCTAGTTATTAACCGTGAGTTTATTACTTTCTATTCCTAGTTATTGCTGCTTACATGCGCATTGCCTAAGCACTGCCGTCATTTCTACGAGTGTCCTAAAAATCGCGCTGTTACGCGTTTTTTTGCACAGTCTGCAACAAAGCCTGCAGTTTACAGGAAGCGACAATGAAGTGTCTGCGTGTTCAAGTCGTGCTTTACGGCGCTGCACATTTTTTGGGAAAAAGGGCTTTTAAGCTTAGTTCTGCTCAAGTCTCAACGCAATGCAATTCTGATCGAGTCTACGCAGGCGTTTCCAAACTGAGGTAAATTTTTCATTCCTGAAAAATGCTCTTTTGCAGCTGCCATGGCAATTGCAATTTTGAGAACGCCAATATAGGTTGTAACTGGCTATTTGACTTTTTTAAGATTGTTATACCCTCTAACACACAGAATATGGAGTGTCATCTTGCGGTACTGGGAAAAATGCCTGTACAGAGAACATTTTTTGGCGTTTTAGTTACAGCTCACCTTTGTATGCCCATTGCTTGAATTTATATCTGCTGGGGCAAGCTCAAAGAAATCGCAGTCCAAACAGCAAAAACGTTTTCTTATCTCTTAATTATACATCTCTTATAATTATAATTATAATTATACATCTTATCTCTTAATTATACCTAATTACAGACAGGAAGGAATTTTCAACTATTTTGCCAGTACATAAAAATATTGCTTCAACTGTTTTGTGATCAATACAGAGCACTTCATTAATTCTTGTGTTTTGATTAGCAGGCAGCTTTTTCAAAGAAAAGTGAGGCCGAAATAATAAAAAGCTTACTCTTCATCGCAAACACTTGCTGTGAGGGCATTCTGTTACCTGCTCCTTTTCTGTGAGCAAAGTACGAAAAACGACAACATAAGTGCTCTGTATCAGCTGCATGATATCCGTAATAGTCAAGATTATTTTATTTATTTATTTATTTATTTCCAGGACACTGAAAGCTTCACTTAAGAAGCAATAGGCAGGAGCGAACAGGCATAATCTATACAAAAAAAGGGGAACAGGTGTAGTTTCAGACAACTATACAAGAAAACACGCATATAAAATGTAAACGAACAAGTTTTGTTTTAATGGGAGAATAACACAGCAATATAGAATACATAAATGGGAAACCTCGAAGGCCACGATTTCTGCACTCAGTGTAATACCAAATCAACATGCAGAGCGCGCTGGACAGCAACAAGTGGAAGAAGCAAATCAAAATTGTTTAAAATAAACGGAAAACCACTGGACAAGGAAAGCTCTCAAACAGGTGAAACCAAACACTACACAGATACAGGGGGAATGTCGGACTGTTTGTGCATTTTGATTGCGGAAACAAGTGATTGCGCATGGCGCTCTACAATTTCAGCCGCCAGTCTATTCGATTCGCAAATGGTGCGGGGTGCAACAAGTGCTTTAAACGCATCAGTTGGACATGATTATTCCCTTACCGTTTTAGAATGTTTCGCACGCGTGAATCGTCAAGTTAAACTAAACGGAAAAGGCAAATGCTTATAGAGGGCGTAGAGTAAGTGGAAAGAGAAACAGATATCTAGTGGAAGTCACCAAGGGATTATGCTGCGCAGAGTAGAACTAATCAATGTGTTTTACTCCATTTTCAGCTCAAAGGAAGGTAGAGGCATAGAAAATGGGGAACATTAACTTAGCGATAAGTAAATTGTGGACCGATCAAATCCCTTCTTAGACAGTTTAGGAAATGTGTCCTATTCAGAAATATTTCAGCTGTAAAGCTGTTATGAATGCCTAACTGAACATGTAGAAAAATGAGCTGTATTGGTTTTGGTCAAAAGTTGTCATGCCTCAGTGGCTGTACCCAGAGCAGCAGCCCTCGATAAAGCGCCGGTGTCATCAATAATGCCCAGAGATGCTCATCAGGTCCTTTGATAAAAAAGAGAGGCTAAACGTCCTTCACGCTGCCGCACACTCGGTGATCATAACTTGTCCCAGAGGTAGTTTTGCATTGGGCTGCTTTTTAA
This sequence comes from Haemaphysalis longicornis, assembly GCA_013339765.2. Taxonomy (NCBI): domain Eukaryota; kingdom Metazoa; phylum Arthropoda; class Arachnida; order Ixodida; family Ixodidae; genus Haemaphysalis; species Haemaphysalis longicornis. The sequence goes on from CM023456.1 coordinate 47,762,497, forward strand.
CCTTTCGCTCTCCTACTGCATGAGCGTACTGTGGGCGGAAAAGAGCTGTTGTCAAGGTGATGCGACGTTCCGTACGGTACTGTTCATAGCTGCAATGCTTACGCAAATGGGTGGGCTTCTCCTGGAAAGGTGGCGTCTCAGGTTTGGATTGCAACAGCAATTGTGGGAAATCCAACTTCAGTAGTTCTACAGGTCTACCAGACTCTTTCCTAATTTTGAGTTATGTGTTATGTAGTGAGGTCCTAGCATTCAGTCATTATTTGTTTATCTTCAACGTGCCCGAGATTTCTTTAACATGCCATGGCTGCTTAGTGGCTAAGGTGTCGCGCTGATGAACCGAAGCATGTGGTATGATCCAGACAGTGGCAGCCGTATCGGAACTAGAGGCAAATATTGAGAAACTCTATGGGCGAGCCAACGCTGAGCAGACGACTCATCTCTTTGCCGGAAGTGCGTGAAAAAGCGCCCAATAGCAGGATTTCTAGCTCATGACGAACGTCTGGGAATCGATGACGTAGACATGTGAAGATGGCGGCGTCCAAAAACACGAAGGGAAGGGTGAGAAAAAAGCGGCAAACTCTGCAACAAAAGTGTGAGCTTTCCGCTGTGCGTAAAGAGTAATACTTGGCACAGATGATGTTGACGACCCATCTAACGATTGCGCTAGTCATTTAGTGTGCTCAAAACGCCTTGCAGGGCCACTTTAACAGTCGCGACTGTCAACGGCCTTCATCCCACTAATGGAGAGAAGAGGAAAACAAAAAGGACTGTAGAGAAGAAAACACGGAAACAATGCCTGCTGTGTCCGGGTTTCTTCTCTGTCGACGTCCTTCGGTTTTACGTCAAGCTGAAATTCCCAGTAAGCGCATATTCGGTTCTTTTGAAATGTGTACACAAAATATCGCTGTTTCCCCATTACTTTTGTATTTGTTCAAACTTTGAACGCGCCATACCACCCCCCGTGACGTGGGCGCCAACTAAGAAGTAAGAGCGAAGGGTGACACATCGCAATATTCACAACAGGCGAAGGTTTACCCTGCCAAACAAGACGTAACAGCGGGAAGTACGAAGAGAAGATCACTCATGTGCCAACTTTTGGCGCTGTTTCGTTTTGTTTAGCATTTTTGGCTGGCAAACAGAGGTCCGCGAGAATGTCTTTTCAAGACAAGATTGGGGAAGAGGGCAGTCATGACGCCGAAATGCAAGAAACGCAAATGCTTGCGGAGTTTTTAACTAACTAACTAACTAACTAACTGACTGACTGACTGACTGACTGACTGACTGACTGACTGACTGACTGACTGCAACGGCTTACTTCCACGAATGCTTTGCTCTGTGGACAGCCAATGCACTCGCCATTTGTACAAGTGCGGCACGCACACACACAGCTGGCTGGCGCCGCATCTTTTCAACTACGAGTTGTGCTGCGCCACCGCCAGATGGCGCCACGGGTCCCGCGACTGAGAGAAGACGCAGTGAAACATCCTCCTCGCGAGGGGCACGATCAAATGCAGAGCATTTCCGGGGCGCACGACGTTAAGTAGTTTGCGTTACGTTAATGTTGTTCACTTGTGGCAACTGCTGACGAGAGAGCGCTCGTCAGCAGTAATTTGAATGAGTCAACGATATAAGGCGCGTTCGTAGCGTCCCATTCTGCGTCGGCTTTTGTGGCGCAGTGGGTAGAGCACCATGTACATTGCGTTCCGCCCGCAGGGTCGAGGGATCGAAACCGGGCGCCGGATAGTATTTTCTTTATATAGTAGGGACAACGACGGTGCGGACTACGGACGTCAACGCGGGTGACATGTGAGTTACTGAAATGCTCTGGATTTAAAAAAAGTAAAGCCCGATTGTCGACACTTCAATTCACATTCATGGTTTTAGCTTGCTATGAATTTATAGGCCTGCCCCACACGGGGCACCTTGAGTAATCTTGGTAACGGTATTGGTGACACGGCGGACCCCGAGCCCCCCTACTCACGCTGTATCCTACCGTGGCTAGGAGTTGTAAGGTGAAGTGCAGAAACCACAAACGGTGCCGTCGGAGCCCAGGTCAAGCTCCGGAGGATGGGCTTCCTGTCTGTTTACCAGGCAGGGAGCTCCGGGACCTCCTCAGCTGTCAGGGTAACGCTGCGGAAGAAAGTACCCCGTTCCCTGCTTTTATACTATGCTATGTTTGTTCAAACACCTTCCCCAACCGGGATCGGTCCCGGAAAAGGGGCCGCACCGAAGTACCTTATTCACCTCTATCAGCAACTGTCTTTGCAATGAACGTGAACAACTATTCTCGTTTTCTTGTAATTGAGTCAACTGACACAGCAAGATCTGTCGCTTCATTGTCCGTTTTCTTAGTATCGAAGTTCCGGGAAAGCGAAATTGGTGAAGCGTACAAAGCCAAGAAACAAAGAACTGGGCAATTGCTGGTGGAAGTCACCACGCAGCAGCAGGCAGAAAAACTCTTGAGCCAGACCCGAATGGCTGATCTTGACATCCTGGTCACAACCCACTGCAGCTTAAACAGCTCGCAGGGCGTGATCTGCGATATCGATCTACTGAACGATACTGAGCCCTACCTGCTGGAGGGCCTTCGAGGTCAGGGCGTAACAGGGGTCAGGCGCATAAACATACGTAGAGAGGACAAAGAAATTCCGACAAAGAATGTAATTCCAACCTTTGACAGGTCAACACTCCTTGAATCTGTAAAGGCACGTTTCATCCGATGCCCAGTTCGGCCTTACATCCCTAAGCCGAGGTGCTGTTTTAAGTGCCAATGGTTTGGGGATGGCACAAACTTCTACCGTGGCCGTCTTAAGTGTCCGAAATGCGGCCAACATGACCACCCGTCCGAAAACTGCAACACCCAGACTTTCACCTGTGCCAACTGCCAGGGGCCCCATGCGGCATGGCCCCGCACTTGTTAGAAGTTCAAACAGGAGAAACAAAGGATAAATGTAAAGGTCACAGAAAACATCACATTCCCAGAGGCGCAAAAGAGGTTCGCCTCTTTCCCCCTCGGAAAGTAGCCGATGCAGCTCGCCGGGGGGCAGAGCGGCGTCTGGTTTTGGCAGGGACTCAGTACCGGAAGTCGGACTTTATCCTGCCGCCCCCCCCCCCCTGGGTAGCCTAAGGCAGCCCAAACAGTCCCCACGCCGCCTGCCTAGTCACCAACGGTTGCGGATGCAACTGAGTCAGTTGGAGGTGCCGCTGCATCCACCAATTCCTCTACCTGCCCAAAGCTCCCGTGAGGCACCGGAGGAGATGGAGATGGGGGAGTCAGTGGCAGCTTCCACTCCCGCCGCACCGCCTGTGCCACATCTGGCACGGCCGCTGACATCGGAGGCGGTGGCTGCAGAAAAAGAGACCCACAAGGGTTTCAGGTCCAAGGAGCCCGATCCGTTGGGTACTCCGAGGACGTCAGGCGAAGACAGGGATGTTGGACCCTATCTGCATCGCAGTGGAAGGAACGGGTACCATTGTCCAAGCCTCCCGATAAGACAAGAAAACCAAGAGTCACAACCCCGAAAGGCAGTACATAAACACTCATACTCACAAATTTCCAGACGCTACTACAAATAATGGGAAGGGAAAATATAGTACAATGGAACTGTAGAGGCCTCATCAAAAATGTTGACGATGTTTATGAGATACTGCATACCAAGCAACCAAGTATCATGTGCCCTCAGGAAACTCATCTGAGCAGCAAAAACACAAACTTCCTCAACAATTGTATATTTATAAAAGACAGAGATGGATGCACGCACTCCTCAGGTGGTGTAGCTATTGTCGCTCGAAAACGCATTCCATGTAATACCATCTCTTTAAACACCATCCTTCAAGCTTTACCGATTCGTTCATTAATATTTAATAGATTAATAACGGTATGCTCCCTTTACATCGCTCCTAACTTCCAGCTCTCAAGCTCTGATTTCGAGGGGCTGATAGATCAGTTGCCAGAACCTTACATCTTGATAGGTGACCTGAATGCGCATAATTCTCATTGGGGCTCTTTACACACCGGTGCCCGAAGTCGCCTTATTGAGAAATTCTTAACATCGTCGGGAGCATACCTTTTCAACAAGAAACAGCCGACATATTATAATATAGGACACAACACTTAAACCTTGACCTGACTATAGGATCGGCAGTACTTTTTCCATCTCTTCAGCGGGACGTGGACACGCATCCATACGGTAGTGACCACTTCCCTACTTCACAAACACACATAGACAAAGGACCTACCAGTTAACCTTCCCATAGTAGGTTCAATGAAGCAACAGCAATCTGGAGTACATTTACAGAAACATCCAAACTACACCACACATCAATTACGCACCTTCACATTGAAGAAGCTACCAAACTACTCGCGGCACACATTCTCCACGCCGCCGAAAAGTCCATTCCCCAGAGCTCCGGTGCTCCGCGCAACCAAAGGAGGCCATGGTGGAATGAGGACTGCAGGTGAGCACGACAGGCCGAGAACAAGGCGTGGGGTTTCCTTCGCAGGAACCCCACGTCGGCTAACGTAATTTCTTTTAAAAGGGCAAAGGCCTTGGGAAAGCGCGTATGCCATGAGTCACAACGGGGTAGTTGGCGCTCCTTCATAACATAGATAAATTTATACACAGACACAAGCAAGGTATGGACACGAATACGTAAACCTAAAGGACAACACACACATAGCCTGCCATTGGTAAGCACGACAGGGGAAACACTCGAAGATCAGGCTAACACACTTGTAGACTTTCAACATGTGGCGGGTTCGATTCCCGGCCGCGGCGGCCGCTTTTCTGATGGAGGCGGAAAGCAAAAACGCCCGTGTGTACCAGATTTCTGCGCACGTTAAAGATCCCCACGTGGTCAAAATTAATCCGGAGCCCTCCACTACGGCGCGCCGACGCAACGCAGGCGCGACGCAACGCAGGCGCCTCATCGCCTGCGTTGCGTCGGCGCGTTAAACCCTACAATCAATCAATCATCAATCAATCAATCAATCAATCAATCAATCAATCAATCAATCAATCAATCAATCAATCAATCAATCAATCAATCAATCAATCAATCACTTTCAACATGTGTCAAGCTCTGCACACCACAGGAACACTTTCCTGAAACATAAAGCTTATTGTGAAAAGAAGTCCCTACGAGACAACAACAAATCATAAACTTCTTACAACTCTCCGTTTTCACAACATCAGCTGATGGCTGCTCTGAACACGTGTAAAACCTCAGCCCCAGCCCGACAACATCACATATACAATGTTACAACACCTACATAGAGACACACTCCTACACCTCTACAACAGAATATGACTTTTGGGGCACATTCTTAACTATTGGAGGGAGGCTATAGCTGTAGCTTTCCGAAAGAGGGGAAGGACTCTTTTTTTCCCGCTAGCTATCGACCCATTGCCATAACCAGCTGCCTGTGCAAGCTTCTCTAGAAGATGATATAGCAGAGGCTCGTGTACATTCTGGAGTACAATGGTCTTCTTGAGAGCTGCCAGGCAGGCTTCAGGGTGGTGCTATCTACCAACGATCAACTTGTCGTTTATGAGTCATATATCATGGATGCCTTCATCTATAAACTTTTTTGTCTTACGGTGTTTTTGATCTTGAAAAGGCTTACCACACAGCCTGGCGATACGGCATCTTTAGCGACCTCAAGTCCTTTGGTGTGTCACGTAACATGTTGAACACCATGTCTAGTTACATGTCCACGAGGACATTTCATGTTAAGGTTGGGTCATCCCTGTCCGGGATACATGTGCCGAACAATGGTGTGACGCAAGGCAGAGTTTTAAGCTGCACATTGTTTTTAGTTAAGATGAACCCCCTCCGAAACGCACTGCCACCATCCATTTTCTGTTCCATCTATGTAGACGATGTACAAATAGGTGTAGCTCGTGAATGAACACAATTTTCGCATGGTGGAAAGAGCGCAAGTACAACAAATATTCCGTCCATCTCTCCAGAACTGTTCCGCAAGCCGTTTACGATGGAGCCACCTTCGCGGGACTTCGCTTCTTGCTGATTCCGCTGATGATGGTTGACCCGTAAGTATCGCAACAAGGCTCTGTCCTATTAAAAAGTGACAATCATTGCGATAGGACAGAAAATTCTTGCCACTGTTTGAAGCACTGATCTCTAGGAGTTCCGATCTCTCTAAAAAAATTAAGTACAGACCTTGAAGCTGTTGTCATGAGGTCTCTTCGGGGCTCCCATATCATGCCAAGAATCTTGATTGTTCCGGCGGTAGAAGTGATGCCTTCTTCTTGCTTGAATAGCTGCTGTAGGTGTGTCGAGTTAGAGGTCCACCTCCTAAGACGCATACCTGCTGACTCTAGTATAGCTTTAACTTCCGTGAAAACTCGTTTCTCCTCTTGGTCGGTGTCGGCTCCCAAGATGAAGTCGTCCACGTGAAACGACTCTGCGAGTAGGGCAGCCGTGTCCCGAAAGGAGCCGCTCACAAGTCTCACGTGATGTTGTAAGGTGGCGTTCAACAAAAATGGGCTTGCTGCGGTACCAAACGGTACTCTGGTCATGCTCCATTCTTCCACTTCAGGTTTAGGATTCTCGTCAGTGGGAACTTGCTTGATCCACAGAAACCGCAGTGCATCCCTGTCTTGCTCTCGAACGCAGACTTTCAGGAAAGCCTTTTCGATATCTGAAATTTTATCAGCAGTGTGGTCAAGTCTGCCAGAAGCTTTGGGCGCTTTTCCAGCTGTTCATTGCGGGGCGTGTACTCCGGCCCATGTGACGATGCGTCGAAAACGACTCGGACCTTGGTAGTCGTACACTCGCTGCGAATGTCTGCATGGTGAGGTATGTAGTGCACCGCAAAGCGTGATGGTCCGATTTCTTTTACCGGTTCTGCATGTCCCCAAGTCATGTAGGACGAAATGATGGAGTCGTATTGCGGCCGGAAGGCAGGATGGCACCGCAATTTTGTGCCGAGAGCCAGAAGTCTCTTCATAGCTTCACTCTTATTGTCGTTCAAGCGAGCACCATTATCTTTTCATGAGAGTGCAACCTCGTACCAGCCTTCCTGAAACTACACGTTACGCTTGAACTCACAAAGAACGTCCAAGGCCTCATTTACGGTATTCTCCTCGTCCACAATACCTATGCTCTCAAGCTCCCAGAACATCTGCATGATGCTGTCTGCTGGTTCCGCTGACGCACTCACTCGTAGAACGCAGGTGTTCAGCGTCACGTTAACTGATGTACTCAATGAGAGAGGTCCTTGAAACATCCATGCGAAGGCGGAGTAAAGAGCCACCATGCCTGCGTAACAGGAGTAGCGCTTTATTTCACAGCCCACAAGCAGCGCAATGCCAGGTAGGGCTGCCAAGACCGGTATATAAAGTTTATCGGCGATGTCGTGACCATTGTCTTCCAGTGTCTTCACGAAGTCATGTTCAACCGGCACTTGGACAACATCTTGGCAAATGAATGGGACTTCAATGGCTTATATATGATGCTCTGTACCATCGAACTGACGCGAAGACGTACTTCCATCAGGCGCCGACGCTGTGAAGTTGCAGCCGCCTGTCCAAACGTATTCAACTGGAGGCTCGTACTTCCAAGCTTTCAGGCCTGGGGTCTTAGAAATGTCCTCCCAAATAAACGTTGTCTGGCTTCCATCGCCTGCTATTACACGAATGTATGCGCAACGCTGACTTTCGAAAACCCAAGTCCGGAACGTCCGCAGGAGTACCTCGTTAGTCAAGTATGAACAAGTGCTCGTGTGAAGAGTGTTAGCAATCACACTCTTTGTGACTTCAGCTTTCTTGGGTTGCCACGTTGGGTCGCACATAGATGAAACAGGCCTTCCTTGGCACTTGCTGCACTTCACTTTCCGGTGACAATCCTTTGAACTATGCCCACGCATAGTGAACCGAAACAGCGGTTGTTTCTGGCGAGCTTCTTCAACTTTTCTTCTTTGATGATAGTTACATCACAGTCCTCGGTAGCATGCTTCAGAGAGCAGCACAAGAAGCAGGTTTTGTTTTCTTGTGGCGAGCCACTATGCTGAGCCGCTGCAGTGGGTAGGTGGGCCAATTGTTTGCGGTCAAACCAACTTCGAGGACATCTTTTCTCTTGCCGATCAGCCAACCCACTTCGCTCTCGACTCTCTATCTCTGCCAGCAGATATTCAAGAAGACCTTGCAGCTCACGCTCCGCCGTGCCTGTTTCGTAAGTTGGCGGGGATAGCGATTGCCCGCCTTCGTCTTGCTGTTCCGTGCGCGACGTGGATGAGGTCTTAGAAGTCGACACCAGTCGATGATAGCCAACGGCGACGTCGCTTGTTAAAGCTTGCAGTATGATGTCCGTCAGCATGGTCGCGTAGGTAGCCGAGCTGATGTTCAGGTCTTTAAGTCCCCTCATGTGGTAGTGCACGTAGTGCATAAGCTTGCGCAAACCCTTCATATTGGCCGAAGCTTGCACCGAAGGCAGATACCTCAAACGAGTCAGATGCTCTTGAACGATGGGTCGATGGGTCGACCAAAGCGCCTTTTAAGAATGTCGAAGGCATCATCGAAGCATACACTTGTCGCTTGAAGGCCCGCGATTGACGCAGCTGCCTTAACTTTGAGAAGCGGAAGTAGGTACTGGAACTTTTCTCTCTTAGACAGTCGTTGGTATGAACAGACGTCTGGTAATGCTACCAGAAACATGGCCACTGGCATATCTCCCCATCAAAAGACTGCAGTTTGAGTGTCGGAAGCTTGACGGAACTGCCTCGCAATAGTTCCTCGCGTTGATCCACCCTCTTATGTGACAGGTTCATTGGGACAGCTGACCCATGACTTGATTGAAGCATTGCTTCTCTTGACTTTAATTGAGCGAGCATACCTTGAGCAGCGTATTCGTACTTCAGAAAAGCCTCCATTTCCGCTGCGAACTCTTCGTCCTTGAGGTGCTCGTCGAACAAGACATTCAGCCTTTCCAATTCGTCGTTGTTGGCCTGCAGTCTTTCGCGCAACGACGCCAGCTCACCGATGTCCGCCGAATCCAAGACAGCTTTTGCTTCATTGATGAGGCGAGTATTCTGTTGCCGCCGAGCTATACGCTTCTCCTTCAGTCGGTTCATCCTTGCTTCCGAACTCCGGTCGCACCATTCACCTTCCTGGTGGACACCCGAACCCTGTCCGCTGTCTCTTCCACTATAGGCCATACCACAGTTCCCGGTCCTTCGGCACCAGTTATTGAAGAATGTAAAACGTGAACGCAAAGCAAGAAAAGCGAACTATGTTTACTGTAAGTACATGGCATCACAAGCTTTAATATGGCGACCGAGAATCTTCCTTCTTCGTTCTCGTCTTCGTCTGTCTCCTCCGTGTGCCGTCACGCCAAGATTCCGGCTATTTTTCTACGTGGTCGGCACAGCACACGGGCGCCAATTTCAAACCAAATCACAGTTCCTGGCAACAAGAGACAAATGGTTTAGCTAGGAGTTACCATAATCTGTAGTTTGGGATATGGATGACTTGTCACGAGGCTTGGGAATTTTTTTTAGGGGGCATGGCTCTACTGTCAATAATCACTCTTCTAATAGATCTTCCTGGGAGCTCGATTTCCTCTCGATATTCGCGAATGATCTATATTGTTTAGGTAGGCTGTATGCGATAGAGTCCGTGATGTTTTGAATACTCTGCTCTAAATCTTGCTTGGTGATGTAGGGCGTAGGATAACCAGTTGAAGGAGGGTTTTGAGGGGTTAAGGCAAAAAAAGGCGGGTTATCACTGTCCATGAATGCTGAGTTATTGGATTCAATGGGTGGTGCCGGAGATTTTTTGAGTTTGCGTTCGGCAGTAAGTTTTTCATTTTATTTGAGTACTTGATTGTGTAACTGCTTTAACTCCATGAATTCATTTGATGCGGAAGATAAGCTGGAGGCCCTCGCTGCTGCCCAGTTTAACCTATTGGAAGGTCGGGACGATGCCTTTTCCTTCTCTTGGGTTGTGCCCCCTGATATGGCTGCTGCAGAGGCCGCCTAGGCATGTCGCTCTTGGGAGGCACATGAAGGCTGCTCATGGGAAGCAGGTGAAGACTCAGTGGTGGCTTTTGGCGATGATGATTGTGCATCGCTACTTTCTCGCCATTGTTTTCGGAGGCTGGTGCTCTTACCACGGGGAAGTGTCGCCTTGAAGCGTTGCTTGCATGAACTATCTCCCAGAAGTTGTGTCCCGCCGCACAGGGTTTATTTTGGTGCACACGTCGCGGGGAGGGAGTTTTCGATGAGATGGTCGCCAAATCGTCTGCAGCGCGGGGGGTTGATACATGGCAAACCCCGGCACGGTGTCTCTTGTCCCGAGAGGTGAAGCATGCTTCCATCTTCAGACGATGTATGTAACATTCGTATTTCGCACCACGGTAATGAATGTATGGAAGTACATTGTAGCCGTCTAGGATGTTTATGGCAGGGCTGCTTGAGCTCATGCGGTGCGCCTAGAGGGCTTTGGGGTAGGCTAGTGTGACGATACTGCTAGTGATGGTAGTAGTAGTAGTAGTAGTAAGTATTGTTGAATAAGGCGGACTTAGCCTTGCATAGCTGCCGGCAATTGCTCCGCCTAATCATCCCCAATACCATATCAAATCTCTCAGTCATAACACATCACTTAGTCCTAAAATAACAGACACGCAATGTCACCACACCTCACTTAGTCCTGTGGACTGCAAGAATCCGAGTAGGAGATGAGACACATCTCTTCGCACAATCCAGTGGTCCCTAGGAAAAATAATGTCCTCCGATGTAGCATGGGGCACTCCTAACTTCTCGAGATCACGAAAAAAGTTCGTCCGCTCAGGGTTGGTTTTGGAGCAATTCATAATGAAGTGATCAATGTCACCAGTCACACTGCACGAGGGGCACAAAGGGGAAGAAACAATGTTGATTTTATGTAGCCAAGCTGGTGTACGGGCTGAGTCTGTTCTTACGCGGTGGAGCAGACAGGCTTCGGCTCTTTTCAGGCCCTTCGTCACGACTGGTTGATGTACTGGTCGCCACAGCTGCCTAAAGTGCTCGCGAACGGTCTGTTTCTGTATGCGTTGGAAATCGCACCGCGTTTGCACCGTCCTTGTAGAAGATAAGGCGTCCTTGGCTAAGCTGTCAGATGGCTTCCGGCGTATCCTAGGCGGGTATGGCTGGTATGACGCGTTTAGATGTAACTTCGAAGGTAGCCACATAAGGAGACAGCTGAATGAACCGCGACTCGCAGGGAAATACCGTGAGCGCATTGTATTTGTCTGCGTTGTGTATTCTGCGTTTAGTAAGCACGAGAATTTTCTTTGCTGAGTTGAAGCAGAAGATGTATGCCGATGCCGCGGCCGCTGAGATATTAGCAGCGGTGATAATGCCGTCTCAGTGCTTGCCCGAGCCCATTTGCGCAACGTTCATGCCACTGTTGGGCCGAATAATAATTTCGTTATGTTCTCGTTGAAGATGAGGCAGGCGTCGTAGTGTGCGTGATAGAGTGCGACTAGCGGGTTTCCTGATTTGGTGGTTACAAGGATTGGACCCGATTTCCCACAGCACCGGTAGCCTTTCAACCAGCCCTTTCCGTGAGTGGTTTTTGTAGGCGAGATGTCCTCACCTTGAACTGCTACGGCATCCAGGCTATTTGGAGGAACCGGGCCTTGGTCGCCCCGTCAAAGCGACAGCGTCGTATAGGGGAGCAGGTGAAATCGAAGAAACGTTAGGCTTATCCTACGGGCGGGGTCGGTGTAAATATTCGAGAGTGCCCATGGTGCAGCCGTTGGGGTGAGATAGTTGACGCCTGATATTTCGTCGACAGGGTGTGTTAGGTGATTTTACACACCCAAATGCGAAAGTATGAGAAAAATATGCAACCAATGAAGAGAGAGAGAGAACGCCTTTAATGAAAGCTGGAGAGGTCAGCCCAACTACCGGTAGGGCGTGCTCCAGATGGGGTTAATACAGGGAGGTGACAGCGAAAAATAGAGAGAAAAAGAAAAGAAAACAAAGAAAGGGGAGTAAGAGAAGAAATGCGCACATATATATAATGTACACGCTCAGAGGGTTGACAGAACCTCCTCTAGCCCTGTTTCCGCAAGAAAAGCAAGCAGTGTTTTTGTATCGTTCAGAGCCTATTCGAGGCACGTCTTACTCCGAGTGGACCCCTAGTTGTCGATCACGTAGGTGTCCACCACGTTTTTGTTTCATAATTTGTACGATATTTGCAAGGAAAGCGTGCAGGCAAAAGAAAACGGGCACAAGAAGAGCGCTCATTTTAGACTTAGTTTTAATGCGGATGGTCGATGTTATTGAAAAAAAAACATCAGCGAACTCTAATACACAGAACGCCAACAATGCGAATACTACGAGTGACCCATCTCTTCGGCGAATCCTTGTCACATATCTACAAGACCGCAACGCAACATAAGCTCCGCGAACACCTTTTATATGTCACGTGTATGGCGTAAAACAGTGTAGAATGCCTCTGTACGCATGCGTCTAACATGATATCTTTTAAAGTGACCGTGACAATTTTTGTATTCATTTACTCGCTGAGTAGCGAACTCGTCACTGGACAAATATAGCAGTGCATGTACCATCTTTCCAGGTATGTTCAAGAGGCCCCTCAGGCTGCGAGGCACGTTGCTGGTATGGTTCATAAGTCTTTGTTTCAGGCATCCATTTTACGAATTCAAATTGTTAGAGTTACACGGACCGAAGCTACACCTTGGCTCTGAGGAGCACCGCAGCGGAAGCCGCCGGAAAGATTTTACCCACCTACGGATTTTTAGCGCACTCCGATATTTGCACGCACAAGGGCATTATCACCTTTGGCCTCTCCCTTAAAGAATTCAGGCATGTAAGCGCCTGGCAAATGTTTTTCTTTTTTACGCACATGCCAGCACACTCTTTGAAGGGAAGACGTTGTTTGTGCCCCAAATTTTGTCTAACACTCCATATCATTTGCGTGTTTCATTTAATGGCAGACACATCATTTTTGTTTATACTAAGTCGCTGGATTCTTCCATCTGTGTTGGACGATTCTTTTCTTCAGTTTTTACTGTTTGTGCGGGGCCGAAAATACCATTTCGCATCACCACAACTGCTTTTTCTCGGTGGTGTGCTACGTAGTGCACACGTGGAAATACCTCAACATTTCTCTTCTTTTGCTCTCTCGCTTCTCTAATTAGTTTATACCGTGGTTTCCATGGATAACCATTTGCAAAGGTATATACAGTACGCGCGTACAGGGATTCAGAATTAATGTCGTCACAGAAACGTCGACGGAGGAAGTGAATTGCAACACGTATAAACGAGTGCATTATTGGAATCAGCAAGCCCGGTGCTAGATAGGCAAACCGAGAATCGAGAATTGAGGAAAACCGAGAATTGAGGAGCTACTATACGCAAAATTTTGCCCTCACTGGTATCTTCGGCTCAATTTCAGTTATTTGGAAGCTTTTGCGTACTCAGTATGGCAACGGCGTGCGATATCAAGTTCCCATACACGTTAGACACGAGACTAACACCGCAGTACTCACCGTCCTTGCCGCTTCGAGCAAACTAGTACAGCTCGCTTCAAGCGCATGCGTTCGGCATTGAGCGCGGAGAGATAACACCTGCGGGCGTACGCCGACGGAGCACGACAACCCCCGACTAAGAAATGCATTCGCATTTACGACGACGACGACGACGAAGGCAGAACTACGAGGCGCGCGCTCACGTGCGTTCGCGCTGGAGGATGCAGGCGCACGCCGCTCGATGGACGCAAGACAACCCCCGACTAATAAATGCATTCGCTTTTAAAATCACGCCATATCCACGGAATGAATGATGATAAGTTGGGGCGAAGCTCGAGAGGGGGAGATCATCGGTAACCGTAACTCTCCCGTGAAAGTTCGCCCATTACATCATTAAGAAAGACGTAAGACTGTGTGCGTACATTGTACAAATCAACTTTTTATTTTGTTCTTGTTTGTTTGTTGTTGTTGTTGTTGTAGGGTTCGTGAGGCTGCAAGCAAGCGCTCGTATCGGCAGGCAAACCACCGATGCAGTGAGAGCTCGCCGAGGCGGCTGCAAAACGCATCAAGCGAGTTCAGCCCGAAGCTGCCGACGCTCGGTTTTAAGCGCGACTTTCTAGACGAGATGCTTCGGCCTCTCTTTCGCGCACGGCGGGATCCTGTCGGCGAGCGCGCGCTGCCGCCGCCCTGCGCGCCCTCCGCTCCGCAGCCTTTTCAACAACTACCTCCTCCATCCGGTGACTCGTTGCGAAAGAGGAAGCGCGTCAACAGCGATTGCCTTTTATAGTGTCAGTCACGTGCGAGTGACGTCATCATGACGTCACTCACACCAGCCCCACCTGCGAGTGAGTCATCGAACTAGGCGGTCACGTAGCGCCACCTGCGAGTGAGTCATCGAACTAGGCGGTCACGTAGCGCCACCTGCGAGTGAGTCATCGAACTAGGCGGTCACGTACCACGAGACACAAGGGATGGACAGACCCACGGCTTTAGGAGCTTCGCCCCTAAAAACAAGCATTATGGGTGGCCCGCGATGCCACAAAAAATTCTCCTTGTTGCCACTTTCACCACCCTGTCACAGACGACGTCAGCCAACTTATACTGCACTACCCTATTTTTTTGCGTCAGCAAATTTACACCCTTACCATCACACCACAACTTACAGTATTCCGGCGACACTGCCAACTGACACTATTCAGTAAATTAAGTTCTCCCACGAAAAGCTGCGGAATGCGAGCCATTAAGCCCTGGTCTACGTTACAATCTCTTTTCTTTTCATCAAAGAGTTATCAGGTGTTCCCACGCTCAAGGCGTCCGCATACGAACAGAAACCACTGCGGCTGAACTTCCTCGGCTCACTTTTTAAACTCCGCTAGTTACCGGCCTTTACGCAAATAATGCTTGTAACCACTCACCACTAGCATAGAGCAATCCCTCTCTGGGTAGATCCCCACAATCATGACAACATACTGTAAAAAAATATTCTTCATGTTTTGAAAGGCATGAGGCTTACGCTCGTAGTCCTCGGAGGCGGTTGCGAAAAGCGGCGATGTTTTATCTTCACCGCCGATTTTTTACACCACTTTATAAGAATGAAGTCAGAAGACCATAAAACAATTGGTGATAATTAAAAAAAAAAGAAATGTGACAGGTACACAATGCATTTTTATGGTTTATTTTAGCGGCCCCTACTCCGTGCCTATGCTGCAGCAGGTGAATTCATCCATCGGTGGCACACAATCGCTTGCACATTGGCCGCTGTGTGTACCCCCTTCCATTGCAGTGGAAGTAGTAAACAGGATAGCATCTCCTTGCTGTAATATTGCGGAACCACCACGTAAACGTTTTCCCTTTGGGTGAAGATACGCAACCATCTGATGGAAAGTCGCACTTGGCGTTCACTCGTACAAACGGCTCAGAGGGACGACTCGGTGAAGAAGTTCCATTTCCTGTAAAAAACATTTCAGCAAAAATAAAGGCTTGAAACACAACGTCGAGTAAGCAAGGGATAAGTGCGGCAATGAATTGCTCAGTGTACTCGAATGCACGAACGTATCACAGCGTTAAATGTGCCCGGGTGATAGTCGCTATCCGTCGTTTGTCAATGCTTCAGGAACCACATTGAAGGTAGTGCGAGTTAGAATATCAATATACAGTAAACCCTCGCTACTTTTCCCGTAAATATTTGATGCGCAATAAAGAACACAATAAAGAAATCGAATTTGATGCACAATAAAGGAATCGAACCCACGTCCTCGTGTTCAGTGCACAACGCCTTAGCAGCTGAACCACCGCGGCGGGTACTTCTCAGAATGTACATCATAGAGTAACCACTTTTCGCGTATACAGACTTCTTTTTAGTCAGGGATGTCACCACACTGCTTTTCTGATCCGACGGAAGCGCCGTCTATGAAGCCAACGCCGCAACCACCATGCTGGGGCTGTTAAGTGCTTCCTTCATCCCGTGCTCATGTAATTTGCTCCCGTGCTACTCAAAGAACGCTAGCTGCCCGGCGTGAAGTTGGTGGTTTCAGTGCTTCTGCGTGTGTGCGTGCATGTATGTGTGCCTGCAAGTGCGCGTGTGCGTGGATGGGTGCGTGTGTGCGTGTGTGTGTGTGCGTAAATGCTTGAGTGTGTGCGTAAGTGCCTGTGTGTGTGTCTTTTCGGCAAGGGCTCGCGTTCGTCGAAAAGACTTCGGCAGGTGGTTGACCTCAAGAAACTGTGCATTCTGGTAGGGCGTCATCCGGCAGCACCAGCAATCTCGGGAACCGGCGCTCAAAAAGGCTATCGCTGGTTCTAACCTTGTACAGGGCTTGTTAGTCCAGTGTATGTCTGAGCGCTTATGTGCTTTCACTTTTAAGGATCAGCGACGGGGCACCGGCCAGTCCCCCTTCCGAACAACGGTCTACCGCACCACACGTGGACGGCGTCACCGGGCCAGTAGTGGGAATTTCGAAAAGCGGCTGAGAGGTGAATAGTAAAAGGTAGCAAAGGTAGCAAAGGTAGTAAAGGTAGTAAAAAAGGAGCCCTACCAGAGAGAGGTCGACATCCAGAGAGAGATCGAGGGACAGCGATCCAGCGAGTGATCGAGGGACAGCGATTCGGGGAACGGACGAGACGAGATGCAAGAAGCGGTAAGCAGAAGGCAGAGGCCACCCGTCTCAACACTTAGCCAACCGAAGTCCAGCCATCGAACAAGACCGAGTCAAAGCAGCCTCATCGCTGCGTACTCCACCTCTTCGTTCGAGTGCGAGCCACCGCGGCGTGACCCCGTCGAAAGTCAGGCCCTTCCTACAAGCCCGTGCCGCATCTCGCCGAAGCAGCCCCGTAACGCCGAGCCGTAAGCGAGATCGAGCCAGTTGATCCTATTAAATTCCATATAAAAACTTGTGACGGTGCCTCCATCACCTCATGCCCAGTGTGGACCCAGGGTCACGTTGAGAATCCCGGCCAGAACATCTGTGGGCGTTCGTGCGTGTGTGTGTGTGCGTGCGTGTGTGTGTGTGTGTGTGTGTGTGTGTGTGTGTGTGTGTGTGTGTGTTGTGTGTGTGTGGTGTGTGTGTGTGTGTGTGTGTGTGTGTGTGTGAGTGCGTGTGTGTGTGGGCGGGTGCGTGTGTGGGTGGGTGTATGTGTGTGTTCGTATTCTGTTTGATTTGGTCACCAGCGGAGGAACACAAGATTGGATTTTAGGACCTAATTCGCTGCTGATAGTTGATGCCAAGGTTGCAGTGCAAGAGGAGCTTTGCCCACTAGCGCTGTGTGCCCGCTATAAGAATCTAGCTGTTACAAAAAATAGTTCTGTATATTTCAGCTGTTTGTGCCCATGATTACTAATATTAGCCGCTGACAGTAAAGCTATTTGATTATAAAGTCAGTTATATATGTTTCATTCAGAAGAATAATTTATTTTCAAAAGAAAAAGAAAAAGTCGTTCTCATTAAAATTTTGCTCATGAGAAAAAAAATTCTTTCTCAACCAAAGGTTATTCTTAATACAAACTATTTCCGGAGTATTCTACATTTAAATCGAGGCTACCTGTAATTGCTTTACTATTACACAGCAGAAATAAGCATATAAACATGGCACATACAATTTTCATGGCACATACATGGCACATACAATTAAACTTTCATAGGCTTCACTCTTAAATGGAACAGGCTGCAGTGAAGATACTTTTATTACGGATGAGGCTTTCGAAATACTATACATAAAGAAAATATTCGGTTAAACATACACTTTGCCGCCATGTGAAGCTCTAGTGGAAACACTTGAATTTCTCATAATCTACCTGAAGCCAATAATCTTCCCCTATGTACACCAACGAGTGACTTGAAACACTGACTGCCCCATATTAAAATCAACGAACGGCTATACAAGTGCATTCAATTCTTGCTGCACTTACTATGAATACTGCACTCAGCAGGCCCAATAATATGAATCTGAACATAACTATGAGATCCAAGTTACCTATTTAAAAGTGTGCCGACATTTCCACGCAAGCATTTCCATTCTTTCGTCCACTTCTGCAACCGATCGTAGCCCCACATTGAAACAGGGAGAAGAAATACTTAATTATCTTCTCATTTCTTCTTGTCAAGGTGTTATGGGCTGCTGCCCTCAGCTTTTTCTATTCTCACCACACTTTCCAGCCAGCAGCAGCAAAGTGGCACCCTGACAGCCCTACATTGAAAAAATTTTGATTTCGACATCGCACCCGAAGGGCCAGGTACAAACCCATTCCAACATACTATATAAACGTCTTCAAATCTCACCGCAGCTTCACGGCCAGAAGCTACACTGTGTGCGTAAAAAGCAGTGACAACGCAGCCTGAAGTGCTGGCATAGACACATTCCAACGCATGTATTTAGAGCTTTCATTTATAACCACAGATTTGTAGCCAGAAGTAACAGTTCAATCTTGCAAGGGAGTTACATAGAACCTTGAAGAAGTGGCGTAAAACCATTGCGAACTGTCGAAAAAATGTTTTTAATATTTACTGCGTCTGTACAGCCACATGCAACAGAGCGTGCCGAAAAGCAGCAATGTAACACTCTGAAGGCCAGAAGTTAAACCATTTTGATGTGGCGCATCGTTTGTTTCTATTATTCTTGCAGCTGTATTACCAGAAGCAACAGTGCATGCTTGAAAGTGCGAACATAGCACTCTGAAGGGGTGACATAACATATTTCTACCTGCTGTACAAGTGTTACAATTATTACTGAAGCTCTTCAAACTTGGTGCACGACGTCTTGGCCCAGACATTTTGAGTCACGGGACGTCCGAGAGAGAGAGAGAGAGACAAACATTTATTATACTGGTGAGCAGGAAGATGTTCGTAGGGCCTCCACCCAATGAGAGGCATCCTTATTCCAAGATGCCTTGGAGCTGGCTGGCCGTCCGGGCCCGTTCCACCAGTCGGCTCTGGTCCGAGAGCTCGGAGCTGGTCAGCTGCTCCACCCACTGCTCATAGGTAGGGTTGGGATTTGGGGTTAGAGTGGGGGTCCGTTGGCACTCCCATACCACGTGGTATAGGGTACCAGCAACAGGGCAGAAGTTACAGGTGGAAGGGTATTGGGTGGGGTACATAGCGTTTAGTAGGGTGTTATGGTGATACGAATTGGTTTGTAGGCGCCGGAAAGGGGTTTCTTCGTCGCGCGTTAATTGTGAATGAGGTGGCGGGAAGCGACGGCGGTCGTTTTTGTAGTGAGCTAAGATTTCGGTGTACGTGTGGAGTGGGGCCGGCTTTGAAGCAGTTCGGTCGTTGGTTTCTCCCTCTGAGGTAACGGCCCGGTGTGTATGAGCACGGGCAGCGGCGTGTGCCGCCTCGTTCCTTTGGAGGACTGGTGGCCGGGTGACCAGATGATATTAATTCCTGGTAGTCTTCTTACTTCACGAAGAAGGTACAGTGCGGGTTGAAATATGCGTCTTAAAAGTTTCCTAATATGCGTCTTAATTAAAAAGTTTCTGCAGGCAGTCTGTGAGTCAGTTATAACAGTAAGAAATTCCTCCGTCTGTTGTTGCAGCAAGGGCGATGGCACACTCCTCAGCAGTCTCGATGGAAGTGGTGAGAACGGTCGCTGCTGCCAGTTCTGTGCCTTGCGTGTTAACGACACAGGCTGCATGCGCTTTCTGATGAGGGTAGGGCGATGCACCTGTGTATCGAGTGCATGATAGATGGTGATTGTCCTTATGAATTAATCGAGCTCGTGCCGTGCGCCGTTGTTTGTTGAAAACCAAGTGCATGTTTCGGGGTAGAGGAGCTACGCGGATGTGTTGCCGAATGTCTGCTGGCATTCGAATCTTCTGATCTTGTCGTGGTGGAACGTTGTAGTGTAGACGGAGAAGTGTCTCTCTTCCCGTGGGCGTGATCTGTAGTCGGCGTATCTGAGATGCGTGGTGGGCCTCTTGTATTTCTTCCCAGGTGTTGTGGACCCCTAGCTGCAAAAGTTTCTTGTTTGCCGTGCTGATTGGGAGCCCCATAGCGGTCTTATAGGCCTGGCGTATGGTGGCGTCGAGTTTCCGTATTTCTTGTGGTCTGAGGGCCAAGTATGGCATGCCGTAGGCTATCCTGCTGATAAAAATGGCTAGGACCATGCGTAGGGTGTCGTGTTCACGAAGTCCGAAGCGACGATTGGAGACGCGGCGGGTGATGCGCATGAGCTGGTTAAGTGTGCGCTGTAAGTGTGGTATGGCTTGCAAGCCAGATCCGTCTCTAGGTATTGTGAGGCCCAGTATCCGAAGGTGCGGGACGTTAGGGACAGGGTGATTATTTATATATAATTCTGGTTCGGGTATTCTTTGCGGTCTTTCGGGTAGTTCTCTTGCTGAGCACAAGCAAACCGGACTTTTCGGGGGCGCACTCCAGTCCTCTGGGTTGGAGATGTCATTGGGCGGTGTCAATTGACATTTGAAGTGCCTCTTCCTGATCTCCGATTGATCCAGTGGGTGTCCATAGCGTGAGGTCGTCCGCGTAGAAAGCGTGTCGGAGATGCGGAATATCTTGGACCAATGGTGGGAGTTCCTTCATGGCAAGGTTAAAGAGTAGGGGTGAAATAACCGAGCCTTGAGGGGATCCTTTGGGAATTGCTGGAAAAGGGTCAGATCGCAGATGGCCGATGCGTACAGTGGTGGTTCGGTGGTGAGAAATGCCGCGACATAGTTGTAAAGTCTGGGCCCACAGTTGGTAGTAGCTAGCCCTTGTAGGATGGCTTGGGTGTGTGACATTGTCGAATGCCCCCTTTATATCAAGTGCGACAATGGAATATTTGTGGTTGTTTGAGAGTCTCATTAGTATGTCTTCTTTAAGCTGTAGCAGAATGTCTTGGGTGGAGAGATGGGGCCGAAATCCATACATGGTGGTTGGAAAGTAGTTATTGTCCTCTACGTAATGGGCGTGACGATTGTGAACCGTATGCTCGAGAAGTTTGCCCACGCACGATGTGAGAGAAATGGGACAGAGGTTTTTGAGTGTGAGGGGTTTTCCGGGCTTGGGGATTAGCGTGATATCGGCATGCTTCCACTGTGGCGGGAGAGTTCCTTTTGTCCAGTGTTCATTCATATATGTGAGCGGATTTTCGAGGGCGATGGGGTCCAGATTGCGCAGAAGTTTGTTAGGGATCTTATCCTGTCCAGGAGTGGTGTTCCTTGAGTCATTCTTTGAACATTTTAGCTTTAATATTGTAATTTCGTGACTTGATATGATTTTACGTTCGAGACTTCTGCTTGCGCCGCCGTGAATGGAAACGAACGCTAAATCCTGGCGGATCATTGCCACGTAAAACCCAATTTCTGTAGTAGATGGTGAAAATTAAAGTTAATTTGCATCCGCTAAACTTTTTCTTTAACATTCATGTGAGCGACCCTACTACTTCAAGTGTTACCAAAGCGCTTTGCTTTCACTTCACCCAACGGTGCAAGACGCTGCTGGTTTTAGTCCATATCCCCCCCTCGCCCTCCCCCTAGCAAAACATTCGCAAAAAAAACAAAACAGAAAACCTAGGCAGATTAAGTACGTGTGCAATCCGTTTTAATTATTTTCTCAATTAATCTCGTATTTGTTGCGTTCGGTGTCGGTTCTACTTAAAACTACCCAACCAACAATCGCACTTACCGTGGCGTTACTTAGGGGAGGGGAAGGCTGAGCACCGCCGGCTACCAGCCCCCTTGGTAGAGAGAGAAGGGTGTCACTTGTGGTTCACCATTGCGTCAACTGGACTTCGAAAACTTGAAGACGACTGTTTCCGCTCTCATCACACTTGCTTATTCAATTTTTTTGCTCCTTATAATGGGAGAAAGCAATGTATGCGTGGGGTGTCCATGATATGAGCGACTGAAGGCGAAGAAAGAGCGATTCCTGGAGCGCCATCGGTATGAACGCGACGCGCGGAAGGGCGTAGCCAGCAAATGATAGTGGCCATTGTGTTTGTTCTCATGGCTTTTTTTTTGCACATTATAGAGGTTTCGTGAGCTCCTGGTGAATGTAAAGCTTTTTCCTGTATCACTGCAGTGAGGCTTCGGAGACCGTGAACTCCGCCACGCCTGTAGGATTTTCAGGGGAAACCGAAAATAATGACTGAAAAAGAAATCTGATCGAGATTCGAGCGTGCAGGAGGGGAGGGGGGGGGGGTGCTAGGACAAAGAATGTGGGGAATGTAGACACGTATACATAAAACGAAGGTTGGTTTTCCCTACCAGACAAGGTGGCATTTGTATTCACAACCCGTACGCGCTTAATCAGCATTTAGGAGATATAGAGGCTGCGACTGTTTTCAAAAAGGTCCGTTCTTCCTCCATGACAATATCCTAGACCAGTGTTCGCAAATTCATTTTAGCAAGGCAGCCCAGCCTACGTAATACCCTTCATAAGGTTTTCTGCATTCTGGGGGGCTATCTAATGTTTGTTACGTTTTCGATATTGAGAGTGTGCATGTAGTTTATGTAATTTGAAGGTGTGTAATTTAAAAATAAATGCAAAAAAGGCGTCGGACTATTGTAAACACCGGTTAATTGTCTAGCTAATAAAAATCGATATAAATAAACAACCTGTTGTAAATAAAAAAAACATGTGCTAAAGAATTCAATCGGCTGCATAACAGGTGTCCCCAGGAATAGGTATTAAACAAAAATATATAAACCTAGAATTTCTGAAAATACCTGGCAAAGATCAAACATAGCATCAATCAAAAAATAAATTCACTGCTCCAGATTGTTGTCCATAACCCACGTTAAGCGGAAATAAAAATATAACGGCTGTCGCAAACAGGCAAGTAGCGGATAATTTGGTCGCCGGAAAGTTTGCCCACCTAAATGTCCGTGCACCGAAACGCCCGTACACCGATATGTCCGTACACTGAAATTTCCGCACCGAAACATCCTGCACCGAACTGTCCTAGAGCTGTCTGGAGTTTGTCCGGTGCTCGCTGAAAAAATTCGCCCAGGAGATTTCCTCTTGATTAGTTTAATCTCCAGATAAGCTGCTGCTGGCAGTATTAATATTCGTATAATATACGTAGTTCGATGGGATTTTTAAATTTCTCACTTAATTTCGCCCCAGGATTACCGACACTATATTTTAATTTAAAAACCCAATTGTAGCGTTAATGTAACGACACGTTCCAATTTTCGAAGTGGAACTGGAACGCGTTCCTTTCGCAATAAAGGAACTTGTAACGGGAACTCGTTTCAAAATTGGGAAGGAACGAGGAACGAGCTTTCGTTCCAATTTTAGAGGAACGTGTACAACACTGCTTCCAGCCTGACGAACTTCGGGGACCGCGCGCCACTAACGTGCACACTCATGATCACGCTCACGAGCGCGCGCCCGCGTAACCGCCTGCTCTACGGAAGAACGAATCACCTGTGGCCTACCCATTGACCGGCAAACGGGCATTTAGGTTATCATCATTGTCATCATCATCTAAGCTTCCTAAAGTGGGCTTTACTGTTAGCATTCAGCTTACACTTGTTAAAGTCAGTTATTTGAAGCTTCGTTTGAAAGACAACCCGCAAGGAGCCTTGCTTACATACTTCCCCTTCCCATCTTCCCATCATTTCGTCGACCGCTGCACCCCCCCCCCCCCCCCCAAAAAAAAAAAAAAATTCCTGGCTACGCGCCTGCTCCTAATTGTAAGACAGCTGCCGAAAACACCTTTTTTGAGGAAAAATACGACCGCCACGTACTAAAGCGCGTTGAAAAGGAAAATCGTCATGGGACCCAAGCCTAGCCTAACAGAAACAGTGAAGTGGCCCACCCGGGTAACGCCAGGTACTGCCGCTACTGAACCTACATCCGAACTCCCTGGCCTCGGTGGACAGCAGCTGTACAGCACCTGTCGACGGCTGCATTCAGGTAAATGACACAGAAGAGTTTGCTGCATCTTCTTGCTTAAGAAGTGTTCCACTGGAACCTGAACCCGGCACGCTTTACGCTATGACTCTGCCTCGCGGCGGTAGCTTAGCAGGGCTACTTGGGGACAGTAGAGGCAATAAATGAGTTGTCATCGGATCAAGGGAAACACTAAGTACGAAGTATAAGAGGGTTTATTCTCTCATTCACACAATCTTTGGAAGCAACTAGGAAGAACTTTAGAGGATGAGCGAAAGTCTGAAATGCTGGTATCAAGCTATACAAATGGTTTAGGTTGAAGATAAAACGAGCCCTAGCAAAAATTAGTATTATAATGATGTGATTGTTGGGAGTTTCTACAAAGACAACAAAGTGGCAATGAATGAGCTGAGAACAAAACAGACAATACACATTAGAGGTCTTAACGCACACGCAGCAGTAGGCAAATAGGCGGGCTTGGAAAAGAAGTACTCACAAAAGTAGTATATAAGTAGTCACAAAAACTAATGAGTGGCACTGGTCAGATTTGGGGAGAGGTGTAACCACAAGATAACCAATACACTTCTTTTTACATGCAAAACAACTAAAATACGTATAAAAATCTGCAAGGGGAAAGAGAGAAAAAATTGCTGTAGTTTAGCTTTGGTGAACCCTAGTTGATAGCGAATGCTTTAATGCCCTGGCTAGGCCCCTTGTCCAGGTGTGGTCGAGGTGTGGTTTCGCAATGATATGCAGACTTGTTCGCAAGGAATACTAGGTTTTATCACTATCTTCCGCCAGGTGGCGACACGGGTGCCACGCATTTATTCCCTGTTCGCCTATCTCTCCCGCCGTCGGGCCACAGTTCCGCGCGGGGCGTTTGCGGAAGGGGGGCTCTGGGCGGTACGTGGCCCCTTGGCGTTGCTTCGTGGCGCGCGCTTATCGATGCAGCGGCGGCCTCATCGCCTTTCTCCGACAGGTGACGACACGGCTCCCGCCCACCTTTCCGTTTCTTCCTCACCTACGTCTCCCTTGCCGCCTATTTCTCCCAGCCATCGCACCGCTGCTGCGTGCTGGACACTTGCGGAAGGGGATGTTGTTTGGCCTCTAGCTCTCAAGGTCAAAACTGGTCACTCCGCGAAGACGGCCCGAGACAGCGTAATGTAGATTTCGGCACAAAATTTATTTTCACCATAGGTTGTGACTGTGTTGAATCCGTACCCGTGAGAGGTTCTCAAATCGAGACTACCAAGTTGTAGCCGGTCATTAATGCCTTAAATTCCCCAGCCGAAGCTGAGAGTAGGGATCTGAGCTAGTGAGCGTCGCCACCCACTGTAAAGAGATAGGGTTGGGATTAGAAAGAAGGTCTGGGTTGTTGGGGCTTACCAACACAATGGGATGTAGTGTTTCTGATGTGGGGCAGAAGATGCATGGAGGTGTGTTTAGCGGGCGGGGATATATTTTGTGCCACAGCGTGGCATGCGAAAAGAGTTTGTTGCTAGAACTAAATGATTACTTCCTTTTAATGAGTTGCTAATTTGAGAGAAAACGTTTGGATGATTGCTCGGCAGTGGGACAGTATTTCATTGTATATAAGTAGAGACTGTGGCCGGTTGTTAGCGGGTGGTGTTGGGTAGGGTTATGGCCGTCCAAATTTGCCTTGTGCTCTGCTTCACCAGTCATGGTTTATGCAGGTTTATTTCAGCCCGACTGGGCTTTAGCGACTTATCACCGAGGGCAGGTTGCTGGGTCGCCTCTTTGAGAATATTGAGGGCTGCTGGAAGCGAATGCTTAGAAGGAAGTTGCAGCCAGCTTCCAAAAATTCCGTCAATATGGTCAAGTATTTGGTGTGTGTTGGGCTGGCTGCCATGACTATTGCTGGTTCTTCGCAGCAATACCGATTCTTGAAACACTGATTACACCATTTAACGCGCTGAAGCAACACTTGAGCTATGCGGCATGCTGTGGCACAGGCCTCTGAATCAACTTTTAATTATTTCAGAATCTTTAACGTGCGCCAAAATCTTCACATTAGAGCGTTTCAGCTTTTTGCTGCCTGTGTTGCCGGTATTCAACCAGCGTCCTTGGGCTTAGCACTGAAACGCATGGTACACTTAGCCACTGGGGTAAGGAGGGGAGTGCACTTAAGAGAAAAATTGTTAATGAGTTCATGTACATAGATTTACTTTCAGTCATTGAGACAAGAACTACAGCGCCGCAAAATTATGTTGTCACTTGCCTCGATGGCCCTCAAACGTAATAGAGGTGGTTTTCGTTCACGCATGAAATGTTCCTTTAACAGTTTCCTGATCATAATTTAGACATACGGAAGGCAGTGTTTCTGCTGGGTTTCCAAAATGGGTCTTCAGCTTTAATACTGGCAACACTCCAAGTTATTGGAGAGAGGCGCGGCCGAGCTTCGCCTTAAGTCAGAGCTCAAAAAATCGGATGTGCACAAAATGATCGAAACCTCCAATACACAGGTTAATACACCTCCGTCTCAGGGACTTCTTCAAACGTTTGTGATGGCCGTTTGTGATGGCCTAAAATGCTTATGCAAACATTCGAAGGCTTCCAGAACTCTCGGGGTGTGAGAAAAACAGCTTTTTTAGGCCGAGTGTTGTGTCTCGCATCCATATGGTGGCCCACAACTTCAAAAAGGTGGCCACTAGGTACGGAACGCCAGTGATGTGCTCCGCCCAAGCATGTTACTTAGGCTATGCCCGCGCGTAAATGAAGGAAACAGTTGCAGGAGGAGAGCAATTTAAATGCTCACAATGGTTTCCGCGGCATGTATGACAGGGCTTCCAGATAAAGTCCCGCTGACATGTGGCAAGTTTTATTTGGAGAGACGAGGCGTTGCTTCCGCGAATGCCCGAGAAAAAATGTGCAGGGCGTAACGTTGGCTTCGTACACTTTCCGGCGTATTGTGGGAAATCGCTATTCATTGACGCAATTACTTTAGTTGGAAGCAGATGCCACGTGGTTCGGAAGCTCTTACGAGCGTATCTTCAGTAAACTGGAATGGTCGATGTGAGCGCTCATTCTCTAATACGTTGCACGACAAAGTGCGGGCATTCCATAGCACAATCTTTTGTATGTTCTCTTTTTCCTGTGTATTACGCATTTGGCAATGCGGGATGAGCTTGTGGATTGCGCGAAATAGCTGACTTCGGTAGCTTTGGCCCTTTGTGGGCCTGCACGTGATTTCAGGTTATGTGTACGTGTGCTAGCCGCCAAATAAACAGTTCAAATTCAGTGCTTGTCCCGTGTGCCTTCCAAGTCTTTATGCACTGTTGTACTTTATCGTGTTTTATGGCTGAGTACCAGTTTACCCGACAACATTATCTCCTGAAACGAAGCATCATTCTAACAAATGCCATGCCCTTCGGCCATTGCTTTATGCAAAGCGTGTTGAAGAGCAATAAATTAATTGATTGATTGTAGGGTTTAACGCGCCGACGCAACGCAGGCGATGAGGCGCGCCGTAGTGGAGGGCCCCGGATTAATTTTGATCACCTGGGGATCTTTAACGTGCGCCGAAATCTCGTACACACGGGCGTTTTTGCTTTTCTCCTCCACCAGAAAAGCGGCCGCCACGGCCGGGAA
Source organism: Haemaphysalis longicornis (assembly GCA_013339765.2). NCBI lineage: Eukaryota > Metazoa > Arthropoda > Arachnida > Ixodida > Ixodidae > Haemaphysalis > Haemaphysalis longicornis. Next base: position 47,789,931 of record CM023456.1, read on the forward strand.
TCGAACCCGCGACCTCGTGCTCAGCAGCGCAACGGCTTAGCCACTGAGCCACCACGGCGGGTGAAGAGCAATAAAGATGGACTGCTTTTACCACGGGAGCATTGCATTACTGGTGGAAGGAGTACGTCTTTCTACTGAAAATATTATTATTTGTGTCCCATAAAGAGATCGATAACGACTTTATACAAGCCAACCAGAGTATGGTGTTGGTGCGCGCAATTCTCGACATAAAGCAGCAAGTATCCTAGACACAGGACACTTCTTACCAAAAAAAGAGCCGAAAGATCGCAGTTGCGGTTTGGTTACTGGTTATTGAAGCAGTTACTGGCACGCATCTCCACACTACTGAAATAATAACCACCCCTGTAGCTTGAATTTATGGCTTTGGAGCTCAGTACGAATAAAATATTAGA